>JAIEZT010001368.1:33712323-33864823 GCA_019594935.1 Periophthalmus modestus
GGACTCGGGGCAAGTTTAAGGATGTTTATTAACAGAACAAGACAACACAGGTGACGGGAGAACATACAAGGAGCTGGGTCCAGAGATGCAGGGAACAAACGAGACGGGAACACAGCCGGGACCGGGAGACAGGGTCAGAGACGGGGGTCCAGAGCAGTGCAGGGAGGCAGGGTGCTGAACAGGAACACGGGCAGGACACCGACAGGTAGCACAGCAGAGACACGAGGACAAACAGTGAGGCGAACAACACGCAGACGACCTGGCCAAGAGAGCTGGGTCCTGGCTCCTTTCATCCTGCAGGTGTGTTGATTGCCCTGATGGGCTGCAGGTGCGTGTGGGAGGAGCCAGGGCTCCATCCAGCTCTGGAGTCAGGCAGGTAAGGGAGGGGGAGAGAAGAACACGGGAGGCAAAACAGGAGCAGGGAAGCGTGGATCATGACACTACTACACCAGTTTTTACCTCTAAACTTCCCAAAGAACCAAAAAAACGATCAAACTGACTCCAAATCTGAGTCACACTTTAAGAAACACTGTTGGAACTCATCTCCACAGAGAGAAAAGGGACTCTCCACCAGAAAAGTTACATAGTCAATCTTTAACATGAGCTTTTCAGCACATTTGAGCAGCGGTGGATGAAGTACTCAAGTGTGTTACTTAAGTAAAAGTACAGATACATTTAGGGGTAATAATGGACTCAGACTTGAACTTTAACAGCCACATCAAATCAAACACATCTGCAGCTTTTTACATCTGAAAAACACGTCAGAAATCAAAAGTAAAGTGTCAAAACCAGAGTCAGAGAGACTTATCCTGCATCTGTCTCCAGGAGGTGAGACGACTGTAACGTCCTGATCACTGGCCTCTCCAAACGAGACAGAACAGAACATCCAGATAGAACACTGCTACGAGAGTCTGACTAGAACCAGGACTAAACCAGGACTAAACCAGGACTAAACCAGGACTAAACCATCTCACACTTTGAGGACTAAACCAGGACTAAACCAGGACTAAACCATCTCACACTCTGAGGACTAAACCAGAACTAAACCAGGACTAAACCAGGACTAAACCAGGACTAAACCAGGACTAAACCATCTCACACACTCTGAGGACTAAACCAGAACTAAACCAGGACTAAACCAGGACTAAACCAGGACTAAACCATCTCACACTTTGAGGACTAAACCAGGACTAAACCAGGACTAAACCAGGACTAAACCATCTCACACTCTGAGGACTAAACCAGGACTAAACCAGGACTAAACCATCTCACACTCTGAGGACTAAACCAGGACTAAACCAGGACTAAACCATCTCACACTCTGAGGACTAAACCAGGACTAAACCAGGACTAAACCAGGACTAAACCATCTCACACTTTGAGGACTAAACCAGGAATAAACCAGGACTAAACCAGGACTAAACCAGGACTAAAACCATCTCACACTCTGAGGACTAAACCCAGGACTAAACCAGGACTAAACCATCTCACACTTTGAGGACTAAACCAGGAATAAACCAGGACTAAACCAGGACTAAACCAGGACTAAACCAGGACTAAACCATCTCACACTTTTTGAGGACTAAACCAGGACTAAACCAGGACTAAACCATCTCACACTCTGAGGACTAAACCAGAACTAAACCAGGACTAAACCAGGACTAAACCAGGACTAAACCAGGACTAAACCATCTCACACACTCTGAGGACTAAACCAGAACTAAACCAGACTCTAAAACCAGGACTAAACCAGGACTAAACCATCTCACACTTTGAGGACTAAACCAGGACTAAACCAGGACCTAAACCAGGACTAAACCAGGACTAAACCATCTCACACTCTGAGGACTAAACCAGGACTAAACCAGGACTAAACCATCTCACACTCTGAGGACTAAACCAGGACTAAACCAGGACTAAAAACAATCTCACACTCTGAGGACTAAACCAGGACTAAACCAGGACTAAACCAGGACTAAACCATCTCACACTTTGAGGACTAAACCAGGAAATAAAACCAGGACTAAACCAGGACTAAACCAGGACTAAACCATCTCACACTCTGAGGACTAAACCAGGACTAAACCAGGACTAAACCATCTCACACTTTGAGGACTAAACCAGGAATAAACCAGGACTAAACCAGGACTAAACCAGGACTAAACCAGGACTAAACCATCTCACACTTTGAGGACTAAACCAGGACTAAACCAGGACTAAACCATCTCACACTCTGAGGACTAAACCAGAACTAAACCAGGACTAAACCAGGACTAAAAACCAGGACTAAACCAGGACTAAACCATCTCACACACTCTGAGGACTAAACCAGAACTAAACCAGGACTAAAACCAGGACTAAACAGGACTAAACCCATCTCACACTTTGAGGACTAAACCAGGACTAAACCAGGACTAAACCAGGACTAAAACCATCTCACACTCTGAGGACTAAACCAGGACTAAACCAGGACTAAACCATCTCACACTCTGAGGACTAAACCAGGACTAAACCAGGACTAAACCATCTCACACTCTGAGGACTAAACCAGGACTAAACCAGGACTAAACCATCTCACACTCTGAGGACTAAACCAGGACTAAACCAGGACTAAACCAGGACTAAACCATCTCACACTTTGAGGACTAAACCAGGAATAAACCCAGGACTAAACCAGGACTAAAAACAGGACTAAACCATCTCACACTCTGAGGACTAAACCAGGACTAAACCAGGACCAGGACTAAACCATCTCACACTTTGAGGACTAAACCAGGAATAAACCAGGACTACTAAACCAGGACTAAACCAGGACTAAACCAGGACTAAACCATCTCACACTTTGAGGACTAAACCAGGACTAAACCAGGACTAAACCAGGACTAAACCATCTCACACTCTGAGGACTAAACCAGGACTAAACCAGGACTAAACCAGGACTAAACCATCTCACACTCTGAGGACTAAACCAGGACTAAACCAGGACTAAACCAGGACTAAACCAGGACTAAACATGGACTAAACATGGACTAAACCATCTCACACTTTGAGGACTAAACCAGGACTAAACCAGGACTAAACCAGGACTAAACCAGGACTAAACCAGGACTAAACCGGGACTAAACCGGGACTAAACCAGGACTAAACCTTCTCACACTCTGAGGACTTCAGGGACCGGCTCCTGTTGGTCCCAGACTCAGGACTAAACCTGGAGAATCAGAGTTTCAGTTTTATGCTAAAACCTGGAACATTCTTCCTGAAGATGTGAGACAGACTCGACTTTGACAAAGTTTAAATCCAGGCTCAAAACAGTTCAGTTTATCTACATGTGACTGAGAGGGTTTTATTCTGCCTCTTTTTCTTTTTTAATGTTTTAATATAAATTTTATGAGGATTATTTGTGATTTTTCATGTTTGATTTGTGTGATTTTAACGTCTTTATTCTGTGAAACACTTTGAATTATGTGCTGTACAAATAAACTTACAGAGGTGAAAAGTTACTCAAGTAAAAGTATCACATAAAAAAATCTACTTAAGTAAAAGTATTAAAGCACCTGTTTAAAATGTACTTGTGTTGTTCATTTGTAAGTTTAAATGTAGAAATATTGATTCAAAATGATTCATATTTTGTTCAAAAGTAACAATATGAATCAGTTTCTTCATTTTTTTTCTTATTAAGTTGAAGCTTAAACTTTTAAACTTTATTCAGGATGTTTCATGGTAAAAATAACGCCTCAAATCACATGAAAAGTACTTTTTTACTTTTCAGTCCTGTTCAAACTGTAGTAGAGTAGAAAGTACAGATACTGCTCTCAGATGTAGTGAAGTAAAAGTAAAAAGTAACCACTTAAGTAAAGTACAAATCGCTCAAATGTTCCTCGTCTGTCTGTGAGCCTGTGTTATCTGAAGATTTTTATACTTTTTAAACTCGAATGTGATCAGAACTTTTAACCCTGTGACGTGGTTTTGTTCATTATTCATGTTTTAACGAGTTTGTTTTGTGATTTGAACGTCTTTCTGCTCCTCACTCTCCTCACTCTCTTCGTGAGCAGCTCCGGTTCGTGACCTTCTGCAGAATCACCTCGTCTTATTAACCTTTGTGTGTGAAATGTTACGGCTCCGAGGCCTGAAGTCTGGAGGAAAGGTTAGAGCCGACGCCGAGCTGCAGCCGTCACAGTTCTGACACAAACACGTGAGCGAAGTCAAACAGATCCAGCTCAAAACTCTCCCACGAGACTCAGGCGTCAGAGTCCTGAGACGGGCGCCATTTTGAGGACTTTTCACTCTGCAGCAGTGGATGAACAAGTATCAGTTTAAGTATTTGAGTAAAAGAAGTGTAAGTGAAAAAATACTCAAGAAAAAATCAATTTAAGTAAAAGTAGTAAAGTATCTGTTTAAAAATGTACTTAAAGAGTAAAAAGTAAAAGTATTTCTTGCAGATTCTGAGACTTTTAAAGCATCAAATGTGCAGATTTTGACAGTTTTTGTTTTTTATCTGTTTTTATTTGTGTATTTTTGTCAGACTTTTCAGCAGGTCACAGAAAATAATAAAAAATACTTTTACTTTTCAGTCCTGTTCAGAATGTAATAGAGTAGAAAGTACAGATACTGCTTAATATCTCAAAAATACATAAAAAACTCACATTTTTTACCGTGTGCTCGCTTCTCCGTAGATCTGACCATCGAGATGAACCAAGTTTATTTCCGAACTGTGGAATAATCAACAATCAGTGCAGCTCGAAGTAAAAGTACAGATACCAGAACAAAGGAATACTCAGGTAAAAGTAAAAGTATCACATGAAAAAATCAACTTAATTTTTAGTATTAAAGTACCTGTTTAAAAATGTACTTAAAGAGTAAAAAGTAAAAGTATCACATGAAAAAATCTACTTAAGTAAAAGTATTACAGTACCTGTTTAAAAATGTACTTAAAGAGTAAAAAGTAAAAGTATCACATGAAAAAATCTACTTAAGTAAAAGTATTAAAGTACCTGTTTCAAAATGTACTTAAAGAGTAAAAAGTAAAAGTATCACATGAAAAAATCTACTTAAGTAAAAGTATTTAAGTACCTGTTTCAAAATGTACTTAAAGAGTAAAAAGTAAAAGTATCACATGAAAAAATCTACTTAAGTAAAAGTATTTAAGTACCTGTTTAAAAATGTACTTAAAGAGTAAAAAGTAAAAGTATTTCACACAGATTTTGAGTCTTATAAAGTTTCAAATATGGTGATTTTTAAAAATTTGAGCAGAATTTGGGATTTTTTTTGTTGTTTTTGTATATTTTTGTTTGCTCAAATTACAAACGTGTTAAAAATAAACCCTCAGCAAACTACAGATACCTAAAAATACTACTTAACTACAGTACTTTTCCTACTTTTACTGTTGTTACCCTGCTGTTCAAAAGACATCACCTCAAAACTGATCAGATTTCATATATTCTTGATCATTACCGGCTCTGGACACACGGGGGCAGCACTCGCCTGTCTGTGATAAGACTCTGTGCGTCTGTGTGCTGTGTGTGGGTCAGGTGTAGTTCATGTTTATCCACCAGGGGGCGCTCGACCACAGGCTTTGACAGATACAGTTAATCTATGTAACCAGCACAGGCTCGAGGAGCTTTAACTGCATATGTCACAATCTGAGTCCAAAACGACGCACAATCTCCAACACAAACGAGCACCAGCGACTCAGACTGTGTGACGTTCTGCACAAACACACGGAGAACGAACTAAAATTAGCCCGAGTCGAACATTTTTAGTCATTTCTGTTTGTAAAATCTGTAGAATCTTTCAGCAAAGTCCAAACGGAGCAGAATTTATGTAAAACTTAGTGAAAAGTGTTGGACTTTCTGCTGTTCTTACCTCAAATGTGCTTTTTTTCCCCCTAGATGTTCCACTGTATCATATTAAACTGACCAATCTCCATGGAGACAGATGGGTCACCCCTCCAGCCCAAGTTACACGTCAGATCTGTGGAGAGGCAAGTCTGTGTACATGTTATTCAAAGGTGCAATACTTATACAAAACTGACTCTTGTTTAAGGTTTAAGTCGTGTTTTAAAGCTGTTACAACGTCAAACACAGACCTGGAGTCGTGTTTTATGTTTGAGTATCACATCTGCAGAGCTCAAAATGCTCTGTTCCACCTTGTGATGTCATCAAGTGGTAGTTTCCAGCAGGTTTTAACAGCTCCTTTGACCTTCAGTTCAGTCGAGATAAGTGGCAGTTCCAGGTTTCAAATCACCCAAATGATTCTAGAAATGAAGGTGTGTGGAGTTTAAAAACACAGCGGAGCACTTCCTGTATTACCACATGATGACATCACAAGGTGGAACAGACTGTTTTCAGTTTGAGAGAAGAACTCAGCCTAAATCTGCAGGTTTGTTTCTGTGTTAAACATGTGTGAATGAAACAAAACACATCTCCAGGTCTGTTCAGAGTAATATGGGCCTTTTCAACTTAAATCACCCACTGGGCCAGGTTACAGGTCACATCTGTGGAGAGGCGAGTCCACTCACATGTTCAAAGTGTTAATTGTCTATCGTATTTTGTTTTGTTATTCTGTCCAATAAAGACACACGTGCATTTGAGTAAATCGATAAGTTTAAAGCCGGGGAGGGACGACAGGTTTCACGTCTAAAAACTCAAACTCAGAGCTTTAATGCCAGACTGTGGAACTTTCCAGGCGATGTAAGAACACAGTAGAGCTTTTCCTAGCTCTTTACATCAAGGAACCACTCACACATTCCACACCAGTGCACACAGACACTGGGGCGACGGGCGTTAAGTGTGTTGCCCAAGGACACAACAGCAGTGTTCATCTGTGGGAGCTGGAATCACACCACCAACCTGTGAGTCAGTGGATCTGACCTAGAGACTGTGTGAAGAACGTTCAGCACAGCGTTCAGCTCCAGTCAAATGAAGCTCAGCGAGTGACAGTGATAGCGCTTAGCAACGCTGTCAATCAAACCTGTTGCTAACGCTACCGGGAGCGACGTCGGGGAAAAAAGGAGCTGATCTGTCTGTTTTTAATGTTCATATGTTGATTTACAGACACAGATGTGAAATAAAAACCCCAGGATCATGTAGAGGGTTAATACGAACATTTAAGACCAAAATGAGTCTGACAGCAGCAGGTACAGAGAGAGACACAGTTTTTTAAAAGACAAAAAATAGACTTAAAAAAACTAAACAAAAAAAACCTAAAAACAACTCAAAATAACTTAAAAAAAACCAACATAATAATAATAAACTCAAGATAACAAAAAATACAAATTTAATAACTCAAAATAACTAAAAAAAAAAACAAAAAACATAATAATAATAAACTCAAGATAACAAAAAATACAAATTTAATAACTCAAAATAACTAAAAAAAAAAACAAAAAACATAATAATAATAAACTCAAGATAACAAAAAAATAATAATTTAATAACTCAAAATAACTAAAAAAAAAAACACATAATAATAATAAACTCAAGATAACAAAAAATAAAAATTTAATAACTCAAAATAACTGAAAAAAACAACAATATAAAAAAACAACTAAAAAAACCCCAAAAAAACCCTCAAAATAACAAAAAAAAATTAAGAAAATAAACCAACAAATTAATTATTAAACTCAAAATAACTAAAAAAAAAAAAAAAAAAAAAAAAAAAAACAACTCAAAAAAAACCTCAAAAAAAAAAAAAAAAAAAAAAAACTCAAGACAACAAAAAATAAAACTTTATTAACTCAAAATAACTGAAAAAAACAACTACAAAAACTAAAAATAACAAAAAAACAAAAACAAAAAAAACCCTCAAAATAACTCAAAAAAATTATGAAAAAAACAAACAAATTAATTAATAAACTCAAAATAACGCTAAAAAAACAACTCAAAATAACAAAAAACCCCCAATAAAATCAACAAAAACAATAGTAAATAAACTCAAAATCACTCTTTAAAAAAAAAGAAAAAACAACAACAACAACAACAAAAAAAAAAAAACAAAAGAAAAGAAAAAAACCCTCAACATATCTAAAAAAAAAAAAAAAAAACCCAGGATCATGTGAAGAGTTATACGAACATTTAAGACTAAAATGACGTCGATGGAGCTGGATGTGCGCACACGCTCACTTCCTGTAGCGGCTAGCAGGTTAGCTACGTCCATTTACATAAACAGTCTATGATCTGACTCAGCTAATCATGTTCACAGCGAGACTAGGATTCGAACCACCAACTTTCAGCTCAGGGGACAAACATTCGACCGACTGAGCTTCCACAAAAACACACAAACCGCCGCCGCGTCGCCAGAAAGGTCACACTCTGCCCCCTGACGATGATTTGGTTACTGGCGGAATAAAAAGAGGGATTAACCTTCTGTAAAGTGTAACGTTTTCTCTTTTCAGACGCCTGCAGCGCGACAGAAAGAACAGAGACAAAACGAGTCATTGTTATTCCGTTAATACATCTCCAGCTCGAGTTTAATTACGACGACTCTGCACAAATTAAAACCTAAACCAATAGAAAGACTCAAGTGTCAAATTTGCAACTTATCTGCGAGCGCTCGAAGGAAAAGTGAACAGACGGCGGCCATTTTGAGCTCAAACTCGCAGCGCTGGACCCTCACTCGGACCAGATAAGGCCACGGACTAATGAGGACGACGTCTGATTGGCCGATTTCGCCGGCCAATGAGGGGCGAGGACAGTGGCGTGTGGGAGTTATCTCTCTGGAGCAGCCGGGGGACGGTGACAGAGATGAAGGGGAGCGGCGGAGGAGGACGAGATGGAGGCAGAGATGGAGAAAGGGAAACTAATAAGGAAACAGCCCTGGACAGATAGACCTGAGATTAGCGCCGGCGCTAAACCGCGGCGCAGTAAAGCTTTTATCTGGAACATTTGCACGGGAGGCTGCTTTAAAGTTTGCAAAGACGAAAGAAAAAAGGTCAAAATTTACGACTAAGAGCAGGGCCGGCGACAGAAACTTTCAGGGCCCGGGGCAAGAAGCGTCACATGGGCCCCCCTGCGATAATAGGGGGCCCCCATAAAAAGTATAGATTTATTTATTTTTGCAATTTAAATACACACAAAATACATCAAATATATGAAGTAAGATGAATGGGATTATGTAGTAAAAAAACAGACATCTTAAGTACATTTTACAGTGGATTACAGTGGATTTTACTTTTACTTCAGTACATTTTTAAAGCAGTATCTGTACTTTCTACTCCACTACAAACAGAGGAAAAAGAGGGAAGAGTATTTGAACAGCCTGAGTGGTACACAGAGTCATTTAAAGAGTTTTACAGAAGGAGAAAAAAAAAAAAAAATCACAAAACAAACGAATTATAAAACATGAATAACGAACTTTCAGTCATGTGCAGCTGAACAGAACCGGGCCAAACGGTTAATACTTCTAAATATTCTGAATTCTCAAGTTTAAAAAGTATAAAAATCTTTGGATCACAGACTCTCACAGCCAGAGGTGGAAGGTAACGACAAGTAGTAAAGTGCTGTACTTAAGTAGAATTTTGAGGTATCTGTACTTTACTTAAGTACATTTACAGTGGTACTTTTTACTTTTACTCCTCTATATTTTTGAACAGGACTGAAAAGTAAAAAGTACTTTTCATCTGATTTGAGGGGTTATTTTTACCATGTTCATGGAAACATCCTGACTTTCGAGTTTGAGCAAAAACAAATAAAAAATGTATTTTCCAGATTATAAGTCACACTTTTTTTTCATAGTTTGACACGATACGGGAGCGACTTATATGTGATATTTATCTTTTGTGTATCCGGAAAATACGATACACAAAATTACGATTTGTACTTTTACTGTGACCAAAATATGTATCATTTTTTATCAATATTTCTACATTTACACTTTAACAAATGAACAACACTTTTACTTTTTACTCTTAAAGTACATTTTTAAACAGGTACTTTAATACTTTTACTTAAGTAGATTGTTTCATGTGATACTTTTTACTTTTACTTGAGTAACACTTTACCTCTGTATCTGTACTTTACTTAAGTAACAAAATGGAGTACTTCATCCATCGCTGTGAGACCGAAATACAAGTACAACAGTGTTTCCCAGTAAAAGATGATATAAGTACTACAGTCAAATATAAGAACTACAGTCCAATACAAGTACTACAGTCAAATACAAGTACTACAGTCAAATACAAGTACCACAGTCAAATACACGTACTATAGTCCAATACAAGTACTACAGTCCAATACAAGTACTACAGTCAAATACACGTACTATAGTCCAATACAAGTACTACAGTCCAATACAAGTACTACAGTCAAATACAAGTACTACAGTCAAATACAAGTACTACAGTCCAATACAAGTACTACAGTCAAATACAAGTACTACAATCAAATACAAGTACTACAGTCAAATACACGTACTACAGTCCAATACAAGTACTACAGTCCAATACAAGTACTACAGTCAAATTTAAGTACTACAGTCCAATACAAGTACTACAGTCCAATACAAGTACTACAGTCAAATACAAGTACTACAATCAAATACAAGTACTACAGTCAAATACAAGTACTACAGTCCAAGTACTACAGTCAAATACACGTACTACAGTCCAATACAAGTACTACAGTCAAATACAAGTACTAACAGTGTTACAAGTAGTACAGAAAAACAAGTGACGGTGGCCTAGTAATAGTCTCATTTTAGCCCAAAAAACAAAAACAAATTAATTAAATTGTCCATAATTAAATAAAAGTCTGTGTCCCATCGTCAAGTGGGTTTTTGCATGTGATACTTTTACTCGAGTAACTTTTTACCTCTGTATCTGTACTTTCACTGAAGTAACACAACAGAGTACTTCGTCATTACTACATGCAGCCACTTCTGTCGTGTTTTTACTTCCTGATACTTGGTTTTATTCAGCCTCCAGTTGAATTTTCCCATTCAAAACACACATTTTATTTTTCGTTCTTAATCGCTACGGCAACGGTCGATATTTTTCATCATTCTGACTCTGTTTTTTTAATGAGAATGAGATTAGTTGAAGTATTGGGATTGAAAGATAACGATCCGAACGGTCCCAAAGTCCTCCGTGTTTTCATTTTCATCTGCAAACAGCTAAAAACTCGCCCCAAACAAAAATACGTAAAAAAAAAAAACGCCGAAAACGCCGCCGTGACGACTTTGTGAAGGAAAACGTCTCAATATTTACGACTTGAGTGATTCAGTTTGTTTATCTCCAAACTTCCAGGCTCCGTTTAAGCTCTTTTTACAAAGCGAATCACATCAAAGTAAATATCAGGCATCCATCTTTTTCTTATTTTTACCCCGATCTCGCCTCGGGCCTTTGTCAGCTCGCCGCCGCCGCCGCCGCCGCCGCCACTGCAGACGACTGAAGCATCAGGAAACGGTTTTATTCAGACCACATCAGCGCCATTTAAAGGAAAAAGTGACGAGACAAACCAGTGAGTTCATCTGTTAAAACGCTGCCACGAGGAGAACGAGGAGCGACACTGCCCCTAGTGGACATCTGGGGGAATGTTACGTGTGTGTGATTTGATTTTTTAAACAGGTTAATTCACTTCAGTCACAGCAGAAAAACAAGACTTTGAATACTTTTTCTTGGCCAATTTTTCTAAACCAGAGCTGGAATATAAAGTTTTTTTATTGTCTGAGACCTGCTGAAAAGGCTGAGGGTTTATTTTTGACAGTTAAAAATGAAAATATACAGAAAAAAACAGAAAAAACATTGATTCAGTTGTTTCTTTTGAACAAACTTCAGCTTAAATCTTCATCAAAATCACCACATCTCATCGTCTCTGAGCGTGAGCAAACCTGACGAACTTTATCGCATTTTTACTCTCTTCAAAAAGTGAAAAACAAAAGTAATTCATTTATTAATAGCTTGCAAGTTATTCCTCACTTACCCTATGTATTCTGAGCATCGTAATTACTCACCATGATGAGTTTATAAGCACGAACAATAAGCAGAACATTATGACCACTGACAGGTGAAGGGAACAGCTCATCTCCATCACAGCACCTGTTATAATAGCATTAGCACTAGCATTAGCATTAGCATTAGCACTAGCATTAGCATTAGCATTAGCAAGAAATCATTTTGTTCTGTATTTAAACCTGTACTGGTGTCTGTCTCCATGAAGATCTTTTTGCTTTACCGAGAATGTTCCACTGTCTGGCTTTAAACGCGTCTATATTAATTAAATCCGTGGTGTTTTTATCGCTCAAATTTACCCTGAGTAACGTGTGTCGCTCTGAGTCGGGTCTCCTCTCCTCAAATTAACGACTTAGTTAATTAAACAACAAAAATCAGGCGCCTTCTTTCCCTGAGGTCGCTCCCACTGGCGTTAGCAACAGGTTTGATTGACAGCGTTGCTAAGCGCCTGCACTGCTGGTTTGGCAGGAAGAGGCGATACCTTCAACATCCTCGCTCCTGATTGGCTCTTTGGTTGCTATGATACTCGTGGTTGGCACACTCACTTCATCACGGGGATAGATTTGTTAAATGCCATATTGCGGGACATTCTGGGCAGAACCTGGCAGCTGCCTCTCCATCAGAAAAGTGACTTTGTGCAGCTTTAAGTCTATATTAACTTAAGTTGGTTGCGCTCTCATAATCCTCTGCAGATGAGTGGCGGTGATGGATTACGGGAGCTAGCATACGGCAGGAGGAGGCTACGTCTGATTGGGCCAGAGAAACACGCCGTGGCCCACTTGACTGAAATGGTCAAACCGTGTCCGCTGTGGCGTTGTTACAGTGATGGAGAGAGTGACAAAGAGGCAAGAAAAAACGTATACGCAGAGCTAAATCCTCCCATCATCGGGTTTGATTTAGCCGTGATGAACAGTAATGGCTTTGTCAGCTCCGTCGGGCCGAGGATCAATGCGGAGCTCGTGATGGAAAGTGCCAAGGTCAGCGCGTGTGTACAGTAACGCAGGGAGCCACGGCGTGTTCGCAAAACTCACAGTCAAAACAATCACGTGGAACAGGAAGTGGGATTCTAAAGGCTCAGGTCGAAGGTTATCACGGCTCCGAAGGACACGGCGTGAAATGAGATCAGATCTGCAGCTCGCATTCAAATGTACAGATCACACACGACACTGTTTCTGCTCTGACGACGAGGAAGCAGCGTTCTCAGCCCTGTCCCAAAACCCAACAACCCCAAGAAACTGTCCTGCATCTCCATTTCTGCCACAAGTCGTGAAAATGCGAGTAAATGTGACGTCACCCACAGCGTTCGGCTCCAAATGAAGCTCATCGAGGCTAGAGCAGGTAAAGCGGCGAATCTGGAGCCGAGTTTCATGTTTGGAATTCTGACCACGAGTGTCATAGCAACCAGAGAGCCAATCAGGAGCGAGGATGTTGAAGGTAACGCCCCTTTCTTCCCACACCGCTGGTTTAGCAACGCTGTCAATCAAACCTGTTGCTAACGCTAGCGAGAGTGACCGTGGGGAAAGAAGACGCCTGATTTGTCTGTTATTAATGTTCATATGTTGATTTACAGACACAAAATTGAAATAAAAAAACAGGATCATGTTGAGGGTTAATACGAACATTTAAGACCAAAATGACGAGTCTGACAGCAGCAGTTTTTTCAATATAAAGTGAATTGGAGCCAGAATCGCCCATGATCACCTCCTATATAGAACGCAGCAGCTAGCAGGTTAGCGACGTCCATTTATATAAACAGTCTATGGGTTAAACGAAGCGAAAAAGGAGCAAAAATGCAAAATATGTAACAAGTTCAAACAGCAAAACAAATGAATAGTTGTTTTGTTTTGTATTTGTGTGTCACACGGGGCGGTACGAGGTGACAGCTGTTCAGGAATCCCTCCAAACACATCTCCACAGCTTTACCGTCTGAAATAGAGAGATTAATAAGCGTCTCTCTCTCCCTTTAAGGATCAAACCGGCGCACACATCAGCGCGTCGTGCACGGCGACGCTCCGACGCCGCATCATCTGCACAATATGTGTACGTTATCTCCACACAGCCACCTGTTTATGTGAAGCAGTCAACAAACATCATCAGAATTCCAATAAGGCTCAGAGCGCACACTCCTCATCGCCGTGGAGACGAGGGTAATCTCAATCCCACATGTGAGAGCTGTAAGAGACACAGGGCACTGCACACGGCGGCAGATTAGAAGTGGCAGTTTGCGGCGGTGGGGCCGGGAGCAGAGGGGGGTTAAGATAATGGCTCTTTAATATTAGCCTGGATTGAGGCAGGGTTAATTAGCACGCGACACGCTCGTCATGAATGTGACACATAAACCGGAGATACCGAGGTGTTGACTTGCCGCCAGGAGGCTTTGTGTTTGACTGTCTGCACGCGTTCAAATATGAAGTCTTCTCAAACTTCTTTTTGCAGCTGATAAAACAAGGCAATAAACGGTTGGATTGTTCCCATTCCCCTCACGTGCAGGGCCTATTTTCAGCGAGGAAATAGGACTTTTAAACTGGAAACGTGTCGAGAATTAAAGCTGCTAATCCCGAGGATTAATACAATTGAGTTTGCTGGATTCTGGTAATGCCCTGTTTCCTAAGCTTTGCCCATTAGGCACCTGCTGCTGTCACACTCCAGCAGCTTCAGAGGAAACAGGTTTTAGCAGGTCAGGCTGTGTCAGGGCATCTGGACCGAGACCACGGAGAACACTTGACAAATGGACACAGAAGATGGACAAGACGAGAGCGAGTTTGCCTCCATCTTCATGAGGCCAGTTATCTCTGTGTTTGTGCTGGGGAGCAGGAGGAGGTACAGGAGGTACAGGAGCAGGTACAGGAGTAGGAGGAGGTACAGGAGCAGGTACAGGAGCAGGAGGAGGTACAGGAGCAGGAGCAGGTACAGGAGGAGGTACAGGAGCAGGAGCAGGTACAGGAGCAGGTACAGGAGGAGGTACAGGAGCAGGTACAGGAGCAGGTACAGGAGGAGGTACAGGAGCAGGTACAGGAGGAGGTACAGGAGCAGGTACAGGAGCAGGTACAGGAGGAGGTACAGGAGGAGTAGCAGGAGGAGGTACAGAAGGAGTAGCAGGAGGAGGTACAGGAGCAGGTACAAGAGCAGGAGGAGGTACAGGAGCAGGTACAGGAGGAGGTACAGGAGGAGGTACAGGAGCAGGAGCAGATACAGGAGGAGGTACAGGAGCAGGTACAGGAGGAGGTACAGGAGGAGGTACAGGAGCAGGTACAGGAGGAGGTACAGGAGCAGGTACAGGAGGAGGTACAGGAGGAGGTACAGGAGGAGGTACAGGAGGAGGTACAGGAGCAGGTACAGGAGCAGGTACAGGAGCAGGTACAGGAGCAGGAGGAGGTACAGGAGGAGGTACAGGAGGAGGTACAGGAGCAGGTACAGGAGGAGGTACAGGAGGAGGAGCAGGAGGAGGTACAGGAGGAGGTACAGGAGGAGGAGGAGGAGGAGGTACAGGAAGAGGAGGAGGTACAGGAGTCATGACGTTTCATGCAGCTCAGGTCGTGATGTGACACGTTTCAGGAGAAATACTTTTCCCTCAAACAGAACAACAGTATTTTTCTCATATTTTTGTGATTCTTAGATTAAAATGATTCACACAAAACTCAGTGAAACCTGCTCCGTCTGATGACCTGATACATCTTCATAAAAACAGCAGTTCTCTTTTACTCCCATAAATAAGTCGGTGTCACTGGTCGAGCGGCTGTGGGACGGGGGATGTTTAGTGTCCGGTTCAGCTGTGTTTCTCAAACTGTGGTCCGCACACAGGTGGTACATGGGCTGCACCTGGTACGACTCAGGTCCCTGTGACGTTCGAGTTAAACACAAATCTGTTCATGTTTTTTGCTCCTTTAGTTTGTCATTACGGTAAATTTCAGACTATACAGCGCATCCTGAATATAAGCTGCAGGTTATAAATATGTTGTAACTTGAGAAATTTACACAGAAAAAAGGTACATCGTTTTTTTAATTATTACTTTTAATTTAAGACACGCTTTTTTTCAAACTTCACCTGAAAATCGACACACACCTGCAGGTTTAGAAAATCAAACAGCACCAGCCCGGGCCGTCTGCTTTTCTTTTTCTCTTTTTTGTCTTTTACATCGATATTAAGTTCTTCCCGCTGTCGCCTCCAACGTCGCACCATCGATTTATTCATGTCAAACTTTCGTGCAGTGGCTCTATTTCCTTCTTTGATGCACAGATCCTTTGTCTTTATCTTTCTTTTCTTCGTGTGTTTTCCAAAATGACAGTTCAAAATCAAAACTAATGGATTCTTCAGCATAAACTTTCCCCACATCTGTCTCACTTTTGTGTTTACTGCTAGAGAGCGCCCCCTGGTGGCTGTAATAATGTACAAATTAGCAGCACCTTTGTATAAGCCGCAGGGTTTAAAACGTTGGACAAAAGTAGCAGCTCATCAGTGTCGTGTGTGAGGTTCATGAGGCTCTGGTGTCGTCACAATCAGATTTACAAACATAAAACAGGTGTCACATTTGGGTCAGAAAAAAAAAGAATTTCAAAATAAAAGTTCTGAAGTCCGTATGAAATAGCTCTAAAAGTATGAAATAAAAAGCTGGTTTTGTATTGCCGCCTTTTCGTGTGAACCACTGTGTTTGAAAAGAGCGAGTCTGGAGCAAACCATTTAGCTCCTTTAGCTCCTGTAGCTCCTTTAGCTTTTTTTTTTTTTTTTTAGCTCCTTTAGCTTATTTAGCTTTTTTAGCTCCTTTAGCTCCTTTAGCTCCTTTAGCTCCTTTAGCTCCTTTAGCTTCTTTAGCTCCTTTAGCTCCTTTAGCTCCTTAAGCTCCTTTAGCTCCTTTAGCTCCTTTAGCTCCTTTAGCTTCTTTAGCTCCTTTAGCTCCTTTAGCTCCTTTAGCTTTTTTAGCTCCTTTAGCTCCTTTAGCTCCTTTAGCTCCTTAAGCTCCTTTAGCTCCTTTAGCTCCTTTAGCTTCTTTAGCTTCTTTAGCTCCTTTAGCTCCTTTAGCTCCTTTAGCTCCTTTACCTCCTTTAGTTTCTTTAGCTCCTTTAGCTTTCTTTAGCTCCTTTAGCTCCTTTAGCTCCTTTAGCGTTGGTCCTTTAATTCTAACCTCCTGCTTCGACCCAAAGTCCAGTTTAGAAAACTGAGCTTTAATATGTATCTTCCTCCATTTAAAAAGTAGAACAGACAAGAAGAAAAAAGTGGATTGCTAAACTTGACTTGCTAACTCTAAATTGTACTTTGCTGTCACTATTCTGCGGGAGTTACAAGAATCCCTGGGCTCACGAGCGCCCCCTAACATGAGGCCAGGTAACTGCGTGCCTCACCTGGCGCCTTTTCACAGCCTTAAAGCTGCTTAAAAATAGAAAATAACTTTATAGTTCAAATCGTTGGATAAATAAAACCATTTCATTGATTTCTTTTTCTGTGCTGACTCCTGCCTCCCCTGCACCTCCCTGCAGTCCGAAAACGATCTCATGTTTTAGACTCGTTTAGACCTTCCTCGTCCTTTTTCAGGTCTCCTCGTGCTCAGAAGGTCTTAGGGACTCGCTGTGAAAAGTTTGTGAACTCCTGCGTAGATGACAGCTCCTTTGTACATTTAATGGCGTCTTGCTTATGTCAAAAACTTTAAAATGCAATTATAAAACACGTAGTACCGCGTGTGAAGTACTAGTCTTTGTGTACCTTTGGATATACTTCGTGTTGATGCTTGGGTGGTAAACACGTCTTCTCCCGATGTAAGGCCGGCTGCCAAATGAACCTGCCAGGAGGGGTACGGGGGAACTTTAATAGAGACATAATTACTATAATAACTTTCATTCAGCGCAGCGCCACCCAGGGACAGTTCTGCTGATTTGGCAAACACTCCCCAAACCTGTCACTATATAATATAAATGTAAATGCCACCTTGGATCCTCTTCAGTGGGCAGCTCCGAGCGAAAGAACTCGCGGTGCCCTTAGAAACTCATCCACTTAAAGCTGTTAAAGCTGTTAAAGCTGCAGTATCGTCCTGTAAAAGATTAAAGCGCCGCAGTGCACGACTCTCTGATCTGTTCTAACGTTTCCTCGTCACAAACAGACCCGGAGTTGTGTTTTTTTGTTTCATTCACACATGTTTAACCCACAAACCTGCAGATTTAGCCCGAATTCTTCTTCTCTCAAATGGAAAACACTCTGTTCCACCTTGTGATGTCATCATGTGGTAATACAGAATCGTAGTTTAAAAGTCCAGTATTACACAAAATGGACTCTCATGAGGTTTAAGTCATGTTCTAATGCTGTTACCTCCTCAAAAACAGACCTGGAGTTGTGTTTCTCTACATCTCCAAAGCTCAAAACGCTCTGTTCCACCTTGTGATGTCATGAAGTGGTAGTTTTCAAGTTACACTTTTCTCTGATCTGTGTTTTAATGTTGTTTCCTCGTCACAAACAGACCTGGAGTTGTGTTTTTTTGTTTCATTCACACATATTTAACCCACAAACCTGCAGATTTAGCCTGAGTTCTTCTTCTCTCAAACGGAAAACACTCTGTTCCACCTTGTGATGTCATCATGTGGTAATACAGGAAGTGCTCCGCTGTGTTTGTAAACTCCTGTACACCTTCACTTTGGATCATTTCAGACATGGACTTGACAATCTCTACTGAACTAAAGGTAAAATGGAGCAGTTAACTTAAACTTAAACTTAAACCTACCACTTGATGACATCACAAGGTGGAACAGAGCATTTTTAGCTCTAAAGATGTGGACAGACTTAAACTTAAACAGATTTAAAGCTCAAGAGATTCCATTTTGCCTCATATGGGACCTTTAATATTTCATAGTATAATCTAATAAATATAACATATGTTCACTTTTTTGTTTGGCAACTTGAAACTTTTCTGTTTGTTCCTTTAAAGTTATTTTAGATTCCAACGATTTATTTCAGGAATCTGGCAAACTAAAAAGTCTATGAACAATTACCTGTTATATAGCATTAAAAAAAACAACTAAACTCTCAAATCTGTGTCATTCCCAGTTTATCCTCAATCTGATGATTTTATTAAAACACTGATCAAAAAAAAAAAAAAAAAAAAATCAATAAAATGTGCTGTACCAAGGCTGAATTGGTGTTTGACTAGAACCATGTTTCAACCCTGTTTTTTTTTTTTTTGTTAAAATAAAATGACCTACGATGATCTTGCTCCAGGGGGCGACGTTCTGTCTCTTTCTCTCTCTGCTCCAGGAGGCATGTTCTCTTCGCTCCGACACTTGTACTTCGCTCGTTTCTTGATGCTGCAGTCGTTCCGTTGCATATAAATGTTCCTCCTCGTTCTCCCGTCTGGGGTTTATTCTGCAGAGTGTGGGGTTTATTCTGCAGAGTCTCCTCCTTCACACAGAGCACATGTCGCCTGCACAAACTCCCATCCTCCTTTTCCTTCTCGCCGTGATGCTGGGCCCTCTGAAGCTCCTCGGTCCGGGGCCCGGGGGGAGCGGCGTAATGAGCACGTTCAAACTCACAATGAATATTACACAAAGAAAACAACATCTGAGCCGCTCTGTGATTAATGAGCTCTGCAGAGATCAGCATCTTTCCATTTGAATTCTGCAATAATATCCTCAGATCATTCGAGTTTAGATTTACAGTTTAAGACAAGTTTATTTGTACAGCACGATCTGCACAAAAGGTAATTTAAAGTGATTTAGAGATTAAAAAAGACATTAAAATCACAAAACATTAAATCAAAACTTAAATAATCACAAATAATCATCATAAAATTAACGGTAAAGGAGAAAAATGCAGAATAAAAACCGTTAAAAGATAAAATCATCATCAACAACAATAAAAAAATAATAATAATAAAAAATAAAAATTCTCTGTTAATGACATAATCAGGAAATGTAAATATAAACAATTCAATATGTTTAGTTTTTTTTTACGGAGTAGTGAAAATTGGTATTTTTAAAAATATTATTTAAAGACGTGGATCGTCTTTAAAGCGTTCAGCTCCAAATGAAGCTCATCGAGGCTGGAGCAGGTGCAGCGGCGAATCTGGAGACGAGGGCCATATTTGGGATTCCGACCACGAGTATCATAGCAACCAAAGAGCCAATCAGGAGTGAGGCTGTTGAAGGTAACGCCTCTTCCCGCCCACACCACTGGTTTAGCAGGAAGAGTCAATCAAACCTGTTACTAACGCTAACAGGAGCAACCTCAGAGAAAGAAGGACCTGATTTGTCTGTTATTAATGTTCATATGTTGATTTACAGACACAAAAGTGAAATAAAAACCCCAGGATCATGTAGAGGGTTAATACGAACATTTAAGACCAAAATGAGTCTGACAGCAGCAGGTAAAGAGAGAGGGGACACAGTTTTTCAAAAAAGAAAAAAATAGACTTAAATTATAAATAAATAAATAAACTCAATATAACAAAAATTAATAAACTCAAAATAACAAAAAAAAACTACTTAAAAAACTCAAAAAAACTCAAAAAAAAAAAAATCTAAATAACTCAAAAAAATGAAGAAAATGAACAAAAACAAAAAATTTAAAAATAAATGAACTCAAAATAAGTCTTTAAAAAAAACAAAACAACAACTCATAATGACAAAAAAATAAATAAATAAATAAAAAGAAGCCCCTCAAAATATATATATTAAAAAAAAAAGAAAAAGAAAGAAAAGAACCCAGGATCATGTAGAGGGTTAATACAAACATTTAAGACCAAAATGAGTCTGACAGCAGCAGTTACAGAGAGAGAGGACACAGATTTTACATAGAAAGTGAATTGGAGCCAGAGTCGATGAAGCTGGAAGTGCGCCCATGCTCACTTCCTGTTTGTAACATGCGGCGGCGGCTAACAGGTTAGCTACGTCCATTTATATAAACCGTCTATGATTACAACGAGAAAAAGTCATATCAACTTCTGTTCTATCCATAGGTTTTCAGAATGATAAAAAATGAAAACAGTTGCCGTAGAAATGAACAATTTTAAACAAAATATTATTATTAAATATATAATTTGAATGGGAGAAGAAGAAGAAAGAAACGACGGAGGAGTCTGAGCCGAGTGACGATGACGACGGCTTAAAAAAGAATTAAAATCCTCAAAATGTGGCCTCTAGAACCACGTTTCAACCCTGTTTTTTGTTCGTTTTAATAAAATTCCCCACGATGACTGACACATTTTAAGTTCTACTGTTTAACTCAGTGCAGCAGGTTTCACAAAATCAAAATTCTAATTAAAAAAAACACAAATTACCCACTTGTAATTCTATTAAAACTCAAACTGCTTCCAGAGATCAGAGTTCAGCCTGTGCTCACTCACCCACACATGACCTGCTTATGTACGGTGCCCCGGAGGAGTCAGAATTAACACGCTGGTACATGACCCAGTGGTGTTTCTGTGACTATTTAACCAGGCGTATCCACCTCTCCCTCGTATGCAGTACTACAAATACTCCTGCATGTCTTTTGTAATGAGAAACAGACCCCCCCGGTGCACGAAGGTGTAATATCGACGTCAGATTCTCGCTCCGTCGTCTCGCACTGACTCATTCGACCTGATCTATCGTTCTTCCACATCCCCGTGCATGGACTTACATAAGGACGTACACGAATCCCAGCTCGATATGTACTTGTTTCGTTTGTGCGAGCAGCGGCGGCGAGGAGGAGGAGGTGGAGGAGGAGGAGCAGAGAGGCGCGAGGGAGTGTTACCATGACGATGGCATTAGGAAAGCCACCTTACATCAAACCCGTGTGTGTGTGTGTGTGTGTGTGTGTGTGTGTGTCATCCCGCTGCGCTGTTTGTGCCTTTGGGGGAAGTTACTCTGCAGCCAGAAATAAAAAAATAATAAAAATCCAATCCAGAGTGAAAATCCGGGGGTTATTCGAGCAGTTTGAATGGAAACAAGGAGGAAGAAACGATGGTGAATGAGAGATTTGGCGATAGAGGATGGAGAGAACATGGAGAGGAAGTTAATTTGAGAGAGAGAGAGACAGCGCAGGAGGAGTGAATGTGGTCACAGATGTTTCTAAATGATCCATTGAAAACAGCTTCCCCCTCTTCCTCCTCTCGGCGCGCTCCAATCCCCCTCTTCCTCCTCTTCACCGCGCTCCAAATGTGTTTTTTCAGCGGAGCCAGCGCACCTTCGCCAACACGGTGACAGTTTGGAGGACGTCGGAGCAGAAGTCGCTCGAGGGATGAGCGGACGCCGCTGAAAACACAAACTAACACCATTTTTCTGTTTTATCATGACGATTACGAGAGTTGAAATGTTGTCGTCATGCCAACCTACGTCCAAAATGTGATAAAACCTGCGTGAATGTAAGAATGTACAGCTGTGCTTCACTGTGTCGTCGGTTCAACTTTTGCGGTCTCACTGTTTCGTGGATTTTTTTGTCCAATTTTATGAATGTGCATTGTGTTCTGCGTCCTGATTGGCCGAGGGACTGTAGACCTTTGTGTTCTGCGTCCTGATTGGCTGAGGGACTGTAGACCTTTGTGTTCTGCGTCCTGATTGGCCGAGGACTGTAGACTTTGTGTTCTGCGTCCTGATTGGCTGAGGGACTGTAGACCTTTGTGTTCTGCGTCCTGATTGGCTGAGGGACTGTAGACCTTTGTGTTCTGCGTCCTGACTGGCTGAGGGACTGACCATTGACCATGTGTTCTGCGTCCTGATTGGCTGAGGGACTGTAGACCATTGTGTTCTGCGTCCTGATTGGCTGAGGGACTGTAGACCATTGTGTTCTGCGTCCTGATTGGCTGAGAGACTGTAGACCATTGTGTTCTGCGTCCTGATTGGCTGAGGGACTGTAGACCATTGTGTTCTGTGTCCTGATTGGCTGAGGACTGTAGAGACCATTGTGTTCTGCATCCTGATTGGCTGAGGGACTGTAGACCATTGTGTTCTGTGTCCTGATTGGCTGAGGGACTGTAGACCATTGTGTTCTGCGTCCTGATTGGCTGAGGGACTGTAGACCATTGTCCATCAGTCTCCTCCGTGTCTCCTGTACAGTACAGAATGTGTCAGACAAATTTACATAAATGTTGGATCAGTGTGACTCTGAAGTGCTGTATGTTTGCAAGTTTTCTCCCCGACAAAACCCACAATGTCGATGAAACGTTCTGCACCGACAAAGGCACCGACGAAGGTTTGAACTTTGTGTTTAAACAAGAGAGAAATGTGAGAGTTTGTGGAGTTGTTTTAATATTTATCATGCCTCAAAATTAGCATTAGCGTTAGCACCTCTGACCTCTGACCCCTGACCTCTAACCCACCTGCAGCTCCCTGTCCACTGCCTCTTCTTTAAATATATATAATATTTATTCATTTTAGTGAGACTCGGAACAAACCGTCATAGAGATAAAAGTGGACAGGAAGTAGTGACGCTAACAGTGAGGCTGGGGGCGCTGCTGAGCATAAAGTCGTGATATACTCCATTTTTACGTGGGCGATATGGCCAAAAAAATTAAATGAACCTCTTTACATTTACGTTCTCATCACGTCCTGTTAGTTCATGAATGAGTCGACCCTGAACGATTCTTTGCCGTGAACAGTTGGACCCAAATCTCAATTTTTAAAAGAACCGAATCCGTTTCTTTATCATTTCTTTGCATTTTTATCCAGATTAACACTGAACCAACACGAGAATCTTCACCGAGGCAGAGCAGGCGACACGAGTGAGAGATCTGTGCACATTTGATTTAGATTCTGCATCATTTCAAAGAGTAAACTCACTCCCACTGTCAGTTTAAACACATCTGACATCTGAGCTGTGATCAGTCGTCGTGTCTCTGTGATCATAAGAAGAAATAGTCTCCAGTCTCGAGCGGCTCTTTGAAAGGAACTAATCCAAAAGATTCGGATCCCATAAAGGAGCCGAAAGTCCCGTCACTGTGTCCTATAACAGTTGATCAGTTTTGATTTCATCTGCAGTTATACAAGTAACAGTTTGATTACAGCTTTTTTCCCCTTTTTAAACCCGACACCTCCACCTGTTTTCTCCTTTTGACGGGCAAATACAAAGAAGAAAAAAATAAAATACACATAAGGATATAAGATAAAAAAAATAAAAAAAAATGCATATAGTAATAATGCAAAAAAATAAAATAAAATAAAATAAAAACAAAAATAAAAACAAAAATAAAATAAAATAAACTACAATAAAATAAAATAAAATAGAATAGAATGAAATTAAATTAAATAAAATGAAATACATTTAATAAAATAAAATAAATAAAATTAAAATAAAATAAAATAAAATAAATAAAATAAAATAAAATAAAATAAAATAAAATAAAATAAAATAAATTATAAATTAAATTAAATTAAATTAAATAAATAAATTAAATAAAATAAATTAAATTAAATTAAATTAAATTAAATTAAATAAATAAAATAAAAAAAATCAAATCAAATAATAATAATAAAATCATATCAAAAAAAAAAAAAAAAAAGTTATAAAAATAATCCCTGTCCAGGTTTGAATTCCTTCTATACAGTAATTGCAAATTTCCTCCATTAAAAGACATCAGCACAAATTACATTATACACATTTATTATGAACTGTACATAAAGAAAGAGCTGAGTGTGCTCAGATATTGTGTATCTTCCATGAATTTACAGTTTGATAAAAGCAGATAACACAAAAACAGATACATGATATATTCAGATGTTTCCTGTTACTGCAGACGCTGTAAACGACTTTAATGAGACGTTTTTGCAGCGTCTGTAGTTTAACTGCACAATAACCTGCTGAGTGAGAACGTCATGGGCTAAACTTGTTTCATAATAATCCTCCATTTTATGATTTTGCAATTTAAAAAAATCTTTATTTGACTAATCAAATTTTCAAACCGCCGAGCCCCGTGTGTTTGTCAGTCAGCTGCAAACTCGTCCAAACTGATCTAAAACCACATTAAATCCTTTATTCTGGCTGTTATTAAGTGTTTTTTTTTTATTAAAGCTTTTCACGTTTCACTGTCCATGTTTCCTGTTTAAATGTATCACTTTATGACACATTTCGCTTCCTGTTCAAAAATACTGCACTTTGTGATCTCTGAGGACAGGACTAAACCAGAACTAAACCAGGACTAAACCAGGACTAAACCAGACTAAACCAGAACTGAACCAGGACTAAACCAGGACTAAACCAGCACTAAACCAGGGCTAAACCAGGGCTAAACATGGACTAAACCAGGACTAAACCAGGACTAAACCAGGACGAAACCAGGACTAAACCAGGACTAAACCAGGACTAAACCAGGACTAAACCAGGACTAAACCAGGGCTAAACCAGGGACTAAACATGGACTAAACCAGGGCTAAACATGGGAAAACCAGGACTAAACCAGGACTAAACCAGGACTAAACAGGGACTAAACCAGGACTAAACCAGGACTAAACCAGGACTAAACCAGGACTAAACCAGGACTAAAGGACAGGGCGGAGCGTCTGGTTTGTGCTGCATTTGGGAGATTACCTCGTGTTCAGGTCTGTGTCTGCGCCGTGACCTACTCCCATCACATTAGTGCTGTTTGCTGCTGCTGCTGCTCCGGGGCCTCGCTTGACCCAACAGCACGGGTCACTCCTACTACCTCCCAGAACCCCCGCACACCCCCCCCAGAACCCCCGCACACCCCCGCACACCCCCGCACACCCACCCAGAGCCAGCGCAGAGGCAGGCGAGCGCTGCCCCGTCCCCCGAACCCCAGAATCGGACTCGTTGTTTGCTCGTTGGGCTCGTTTGGCTCGTTCTTCTCAGCAGACTCGTGTTCTGCTCTGAGAGGACGAGATGTTTGCATTCTGTGGATTATAGGCTTATTAATGATTGACAGCTTTGTAGTTTTACATTAAAGAAACGCAGCAGCTGTGGAGTGAAGTGCACGTGGAGCTGGATGTCTTCAGTTTAAATGAGACTGAAACAAAGGCTGTAAACAATACGAGAGGTTCTGTGTCAGTGTCTGAAGCTCATGTTCTGCACAGCTGTTCTACAAAGTGTCGTAATTGTGCCATGAAAACACAGAGTGACTGTTTCTGTCCGACTGGAGCTTTTGTTTTTCTGCTTTATGTGTTTGGTCTTAGATATTTAACATGAAACTTTACCAAAAATGAAAATATTTAAACACGTTCATCTGCCACATGTGAGAGACATGAGAACATGAGCTGAACCAGGACTAAAACAGAACTAAACCAGGTCTAAACCAGGTCTGAACCAGGTCTAAACCAGGACTAAACCAGGACTAAAGCAGGACTAAACCAGGACTAAAGCAGAACTAAACCAGGACTAAAGCAGGTCTAAACCAGGACTAAACCAGGACTAAAGCAGGACTAAACCAGGACTAAACCAGGACTAAACCAGGACTAAAGCAGGACTAAAGCAAGACTAAAGCAGGTCTAAACCAGGACTAACCCAGGACTAAACCAGGATTTAACGTGGACTAAAACAGGACTAACCCAGGACTAAACAAGGACTAAACCAGGACTAACCCAGGACTAAACCAGGACTTAACGTGGACTAAAACAGGACAAAACCAGGTCTAAACCAGGACTTAACGTGACTAAAACAGGACTAAACCAGGACTAAACCAGGACTAAACAAGGACTAAAACAGGACTAAACCAGGGCTAAACCAGAACTAAAACAGGACTAAACCAGGACTAAACCAGGACTAAACAAGGACTAAAACAGGACTAAACCAGGTCTAAACCAGACCTAAAACAGGACTAAACCAGGACTACACCAGGACTACACCAGGACTAAAACAGGACTAAAACAGGACTAAACCAGGAATAAACCAGGACTAAACCAGGACTAAACCAGGACTAAATATGGACTAAACCAGGTCTAAACCAGGCCTAAACCAGTGTAAACTGGGACTTAACCAGGACTAAATATGGACTAAATGAAGCTCATCGAGGCTGGAGCAGTTATAGCGACCAATTTGGAGCTGAGTTTCATATTTGGAATTACAACCGTGAGTATCATAGCAACCAAAGAGCCAATCGGGAGTGCGAGGCTGTTGTTGACCTGTTCCCGCCCACATCGCTGGTTTAGCAGGGAGTGGACGCTTGGCTTCATATCTTGATTTACAGACACAAGAGTGAAATAAAAAACCCAGGATCATGTAGAGGTTTAATACGAACAACAGACCAAAATGAGTCTGACAGCAGCAGCTACAGAGAGAGACACAGTTTTTCAATGCAAAGTGAATTGGAGCCAGAGTCGATGGAGCCGGAAGCGCGCTCATGATCACTTCCTGTTCGTAGCAGCTAGCAGGTTAGCTACGTGCATTTATATAAACAGTCTGTGATTCAGAAGTAAAGTGACGGTGTTTCTTCGTGTCGTTAGCAGCTCTTCTCTGAGTTCTTCTTCTGCTTTGACTCGGGGTTGAACGAGACGTCTTCATCGCCGTTCGCTCCTCTGGCGGGTGATGGTTGCAGATATGGGTGATTTGCGCCTCGGCTCCTCTGGCTCCTCGGGGGACGCCTGTAACACAGTCATCAAACTCGCATGAATGAAGGTGAGAATTACCATGAAACCGGCGGAGTAAATAAATCAGAATAACACCACAACACGACGCAGTTCCTCCATTTCCCCGAGACTCACTGTGTCACCGTCAAACCTCCGATGTATGAGTCAGGAAGTGTCGGCATTTACATACAGTTACAGCGGGTAAATAATCGTGTTAGCAACAGCTTTTTGCAGACTTTCAACTCCTCGCTCCTGATTGGCTCTTTGGTTGCTATGATACTCTCGCTCAGAATCCCAAATATGAAACTCGGCTCCAAATTCGCCGCTATAACCGCTCTGGCCTCGAGCTTCATCTGGACCTAAAATGGGTCTAGTGACATTTTGACTCAAAGCACGAGCGAAAAAACAAGTTACAGACATAAGCGTTCACACGGGGCACTTCCTGTTTCATTCTTTGTGTGTCGGAAATTAGTCAAGTCATGCTAAAATAAACCGAATAAATCTAAATAAAGCGATAGACCACGAGTTACACTTAGAGCTTCTGTGTTTGAAAAAGTATCGGTTTGTGTCTTGAAGCTATTGCTAATGCTAATGCTAACTGAAATGAAAAAGATTGTTAAAATAGCGCTACAATCTGATTTTACACAGAAAAACAATCGACTTGTCATTAGATGTAGTTTCATAAAGTTTTTTTTTTTGTAATATAAATAAATTTCCCCAAAAATGCGTCTTGTCCAGTGCGACTTCTACAGGGCGGCCCAAAAGTCACTGACAGTTGAAAAAAATTCATAACTCTTTAGTTTCGGAATATTTTTCTTTTATTTTCTCAGAGCATTTAGAACGATCCTTCCGACATTAATCTGAGCAAATCCAGCACCGAGGAACGAACCCTCATTGTACAGTGGGACTTTGAGTCACATGGGTCAAATTCACAAACTCAGCGGTGTTACCGTCGACATTTTAATACCAGAGATGCCCCAAGAGTAAATGTCATTAAAGGAATAATAAGTGTTTTTCACAGACAGGGGGCAGTGTGTGATCTCCACAGACCTGACTAGTCCTAGTTTCTTCCTGTGGGTCTATCTTAATAAACCTCAGACAATAAACCACTTCAAACGAGGATCAAATAAGAGACATAAGCTGGAAATGTTTTAAATGTTCTGTAAAGTGTGTTGGATCAGTACGAAACCGAAACAGTGAACAATTATAACTATATATTGCCAAAAATCTCAGAAGGTTCAGTTTATCTTCTGCTAAAATTTGGTGAGTTTAACTTAAGAATCAAAGGAGCTACTGAAGATTTAAAAGTGTCAGTGACTTTTGGGCCGCCCTGCATATGTTTTTTTCCTCATTATTACACATTCTTTCACTGGTGACTTACTCCGGAGCGACATACAGTCTGGAAAATACAGTATTGGTATTGAAAAGTTACTCAAACAGCTGTACTCGAGTAAACTTGACCCAGATGAGCGCGCTGAGGGCTGTGGAGCTGCTGTGGATGGGAACGCTCCAGTTTGAGGTTGAAGTCTCTCTCCCATCGTGTTTAGACCCGATCTAATCAACCCACTGCTGTTTGACTGTGTTCTTTCCATCTGGCGCCTGATGCTTGTTATTCTGATGTTTGTGTTGGTGTCGACTTCGCTCTGAGCTGCAGCGTGGAAATATTTTAACAAGCCCTGGTCCGGCTCACCTGGCTCACGTAGAGTTTGCATTAGACTATTAAACACAAAAATAAACAACGTGTAAGGTCAAACTGGCACCGACATGTGTTTGCGTTCGGCGGTCAGAACAGGCGACTCTGGCATCGGCGACTTCGAGCGTTTAAATAATCGACAAAACTAGAACGCAGTCAGTTTGGAGTCAGTTACGTTTGCTGCCGGAATGCGGAAAGTAAGTAACAGGCTGGTTGAGGCCGTGGGCGACAGTAGCTTGGTTGGTCGAGTGATCTGAAGTTTGGTGGTTCAAGCCGTTCATTGCTCTGACAGAGGGCCCCCTTGTGGACAAACACCAGAACTAACATCTAAACATTGTATTGAGGCCGGAAACTTGAGGCAGTCTCGACTATAACCATGTGCGATGATCACGATAATTAAAAAATGCCACGAGTGATGAATTGCGGACCTTTTTTAATGGCGTCCGATCCCTTCTCACAGGTTGGTGGTGTGATTCCCGCTCCCACAGATGAAGGCCGTCGTGAAAATGTTTGCTCGTGTGTGTGTTTTTGTGTGTTTGTGTGTTTTCAGGCTCTGGGGGTTTCTCTTTCAGGGCAGGTCACAGGGCTGAGCTGTGGGGACCATATCGATGTGAACACCGCTCTGACATGTGACAGCAGGTGACCACTAGGGGGCAGAGATCATAGGTCATAATGAAGTATGCACAACACATCTGCGGTGATAACATGAAGGCATAGAACACACCTCAAAAGTGAAAGTGTTTGTATTGTATTTGAGCAGATGAAGTGAGTTTAAAGTTCGAGCAGCTCATGAGACTGAAGACAGTTGTTTTATGTATCTGTATTTTCTGTTGGACATTTAATGACGGCTGGATTTATTTAAACAGCAGTTATAGCGAGTGAATTTGGAGCTGAGTTTCATATTTTTATCTGAGTATCATAGCAACCAAAGAGCCAATCCAGAGCGAGGCTGTTGAAGGTAACGCCCCTTTGACAGCGCTGGTTTAGCAGGGAGGCAGCGCTTAGCAACGCTGTCAATCAAAGCTGTTGCTAACGCTAGCAGGAGTGACCTCGGGGAAAGAAGGCGCCTAATTTGTCTGTTATTAATGTTCATATCTTGATTTAAGATTGCAGATACGAGTGGCCGAAATGGGGTGGCTGGACGCTCCCTCGAGATAAGGTGAGGACCTCGGTCACATAGGAAGAGCTCAGAGTAGAGCCGCTGCTTCTCCACGTCAACAGGAGTCAGCTGAGGTGGCTCGGGCATCTGCTCAGGATGCCTCCTGTTCTGGGTGTGTCCCACTGGGAGGAGAACCTCAGGAAAGACCCAGGACACGCTGGAGGGACTGTGTCTCTTGGCTGGACTTGGAACACCTTGGGGTCTCACCGGAAGAGCCGAGGATATGTCTGGGGTGAGGGAAGTCTGGGAGTCCCTGCTTAGACTGTTGCCCCCAGACATGGCCCAGGATAAGCAGAAGAAAATGGATGGATCTTGAAATAGTGAAATAAAAACCCCAGGATCATGTAGAGGGTTAATACGAACATTTAAGACCAAAATGAGTCTGACAGCAGCAGGTACAGAGAGAGAGGACACAGTTTTTCAATAGAAAGTGAACTGGAACCAGACTAGCAAGTTAGCTATGTTCATTTAGATACAGTTTATGATCGTGCATACTCTCCCAGAACCCAGCAGGCATCAAAACTTGAGAAAGAAAACATTTTTTACTTATTATTCGATATCTCCTACAAAAATATTCCCCATATTCTTTGGTTCTCGAATTGAAGTAACACATTTGGCCCTAGTTACGAGCTCGTACTTTATAAGCTGCTCGCTGTTGGGAGGGACACTCATTAACATCATTTCCAGATTTCAGGTTTCGTCTCTTGTTGCGCATCGACACATTACCGGGGCTGTTACGTTAAGATAAGTTTGACCAGGAACACGTCTCTTACCTCAAAGCTCGCCGCCGCAGAAGCTTAAAATCAGCAGTGAAGAGGAAATATTCCAGATGAGTGCTTTTCCCCAGCGGCTGCCATGTTTTCTTGCCACTCTCGCTGACACATGCGCCGACCTATGCGCGACGAGACAGGGCTCTTAGCTAAGCACTCAGAGCAGTAAGACACCCATACATAGCATTAGCAGCGAGTCCATAATGTTAGCATCTGGGTGGATAAATCATTTTGACAGGCGAACATGGATTATGGGTCCCCACGCTCACACCACAAACAGAAAGATGGCAGAAATACCTCGGAGGGGTAACACAAGGAGGAAGAGCTGGCACCCGCTACAACAGCTCCTCTGGCTCGGGAAAAACACACACGCCACAAACGCCACGGATGATGAATTGGTTTGATATCGAGCCTTGCATGAACGCAGGCCCTGAGTAAACTCCACCGAATATGTGAAGCCCCTGCTGCGTGATTCACACTTTTAGTTAAATGTTTTGTTTGTGCAGTTCCAGACCATTAAGGATCATAAATTGGGCTGGTGGTATAAATGAGCCATACCTATAGCTAAAGAGTTGAGTACGTGCCATTTCTGACTTTTCCCCGAGGTCATTTTAAAAAGTTTTAGAGGGATTAAAGTCTTAAAAGCTTGAAAAACAGAAGATAGCTGTGCAGGTGACACTCAGATCTGTGTCTCACTGCAGCAGGTGAATCTGGACCAGTGGATTCACTCTGACTCTGCGTCAGATCAGTGTGTGGATGAAAACTACTTTCTCCAGATAAACTCAGACAAGACTCAAGTCACAGACCCACAGAAACAGAGAAAGTGTCAGAGTCACATCCAGACGCTCTCTGCTCTTTGTCTGTAGTAGGTCAGACGACTGTGACGACCTGTTCACCGACCGCTCCAAACGAGACTTAAGACAGACTTAAACCTGGACTAAGGACCAGGACTAAACCAGGACTAAACATGGACTAACAAGGTCTAACCAGGAAACCAGGACTAAACCAGGACTACCAGGACCAGGACTAAACCAGCAAACTAAGGACTAAAACCAGGACTAAACCAGGACTAAACCAGACTAAACAGTGGACTAAACCAGGACTAAACATGGACTAACCAGGACTAAACCCAGGACTAAACTAAACAGACTAAACCAGGACTAAACCAACCCAGGACTAAACATGGACTAAACCAGGACTAAACATGGACTAAACCAGGACTAAACCAGGACCTAAACAGGACTAAACCAGGACTAAACAGGGACTAAACAGGGCTAAACCAGGACTAAACCAGGACTAAACCAGGACTAAACCAGGACTAAACCCAGGACTAAACCAGGGCTAAACCAGGACTAAACCAGGACTAAACATGGACTAAACCAACCCAGACTAAACCGGGACTAAACCAGGACTAAACCAGGACTAAACCAGGACTAAACCTGGACTAAACAGGACCAAAGACTAAACCAGGACTAAACCAGGGCTAAACCAGGACTAAACCAGGACTAAACCAAGACTTAACATGGACTAAACCAGGACTAAACATGGACTAAACCAGGACTAAACCGGGTCTAAACCAGGTCTAAACCAGGACTAAACCAGGTCTAAACCAGGACTAAACCAGGACTAAACATGGACTAAACCAGGACAAAACCAGGACTAAACCAGGACTAAACATGGACTTAATTGGGACTAAACCAGGGCTAAACTGGGTCTAAACTTGGTCTTAAATCAGGACTAAACCAGGGCTTAACAAAAAGTTATAGTTTCACTCCCACAAATTTTTGTCCAGTTGACATATTTTACTTTGGCTTTTACTTCTGTATCTGTACTTTTACTTTAGTAACTCTACTTCAGTCACCGCTGGAAACCAAAGACAAAACCGTTCCATTGTTTAAACACGATTATCAGCCGCTGTTTGAGTCTTTTTCTTCTCTCTGCCTGGACCACGCTGGCCTGAAGGGTCTGTGCACTCTGCCCTTTTATTTTACCCCTGCCTCAAACTCGTGCTCCTTCATGAAGAGCATCATCCAGCGACAGAAGGAGGCAGACGCTTTGCCACGGGGACGACACGAGCCAAAAGCGGAATAAGACGATAATAGACCATTATCCAAATTGCGGACGAGCAGTGAGTCTAATTGCTTGTGCCACTTAGTTTAAAACACTCTTCTCTCTGTTTCTAAAGAAGATGGAGTCTAAAAGGAGCAGATCTGGAGCATCAGTGGTGACAGACTGTTAACTAACCTCACCATAAACTTTCAAACCCATTTTAAAGCTGCTCTACTTCATTTTTACTGTTTTAAAAATGTCTCAACACAAAACTCGTCCATTTGAAACTGTTTCACTTTCCTCTGGTTTGTGTTTCTAATGTTTCCTCGTCACAAACAGACCTGGAGTCGTGGTTTTTTTGTTTCATTCACACATGTTTAACACACAAACCCTGCAGATTTACGCTGAGTTCTTCTCTCCAACTGAAAACACTCTGTTCCACCTTGTGATGTCATCATGTGGTGATACAGGAAGTGCTCCACTGTGTCTTTAAACTCCAAGACACCTTCAGTAGAAACATTTGGATGATGATTTCAGCTCTGGAGTTGCCCATTTCTACTGAACTAAAGGTAAAAAAAAAGGAGGTGTTAACGTGAAAACTACCACTTCATGACATCACAAGGTGGAGCACAGAGCGTTTTGAGGTTTGGAGATGTAGACAGGTGTGTTTTTGAGGAGGTAACAGCATTAGAACATGGATTAAACCTCACAATAATCAGTTTTATGTGGTATGAGCCCTTTAAGTTATTCCTCCCTGATAAAGCTAATGACAACTAGCATGCTAACAGTTCTCGTCATTATTAGTGGGCAATAAAATGATTTAAAATAGCACACAGTGGACTTATGTTGACCTCGAGAGCTGCTTGAACAATATATCTGCACCGAGGAAAAGACAAAAGACAGATTCCAACTGCAGACTGTGTAAAAAAGTGAGTGTGACGGCACCCACAGCGTTCGGCTCCAAATGAAGCTCATCGAGGGTCGAGCAGTGATAACGACCAATTTAGAGCCAGTTCTATATTTGGAATTCCGACCACGAGTATCATAGCAACCAAAGAGCCAATCCGGAGCGAGGTTGTTGAAGTTGACACCTGATTTGTCTGTTATTAAGGACAAAACAGTGAAATAAAAACCCCATGTAGAGATTGAACAACAGGGGTCCTAGGATTGACCCCTGGGGCACCCCACAGGTCAGGGACATTTTCTCTGAGATTTTCCCATTTTTCAACAAAGAACTTCTTGTTTTCTAGATAGGACTTGAACCAATTTAGTGCCGTAGCAGATGCCCTCCCAGTCCTCCAGTCTCTGTAGGAGGATCCATGATGGACATTTATAAAAAACAGTCTATGGTCCCGAACATTTTCAGAGTGAAAGTGCAGACCGAGTGTTTCATGTAGACTCTGTTTTCTCGTGTGAGGTTTTACAAACACTAAAAGTATAAATCAAACCAGCCTCACCACAGTTTGTCATTATTGAGTAAACTCGTTGACATTTCGTGACCAGTGGCGCATATTCATTATGTTTGTGAGAGTGTAAATAAAGAGCCAGGCCTGTGTCGTAAATCTCACACAGCGACCACGGCTTTTTCATCAGCTCCCAGCGCCACCTATCACATTTAATTAAAAGTTACACTCGTGTCACACTCTACGGCTGATAAATGGTGTTTCTTAAAGTTTCGAGTTCTTTCAAAAACTGCAGTGTATTGTGTGTATTGTTATCATAGACTGTGAGTATCATAGCAACCAAAGAGCCAATCAGGAGCGAGGATGTGGAAGGTAACGCCGCTTCACACCTGCACCACTGGTTTAGCAGAGAGCGGGCCACTTAGCAACGCTGGTGCAGAGAGAGTTTTTCAAAAAACAAAAAATAGACAACAAAAAACAAAACAAAACTAAAACAAAAAAACAAACAAGCCTCAAAATAACTAAAAATAATAAAAAACAAAACTCAATATAACAAAAGATAAACAACAACAAATAAATAAACTGAAAACTCCAAAAAATCAACAAAATAACAAAAAAGAAGAAAAAAAAACAAAAACAAACACAAAATAACAAAAAAAAAAAAATTAAAAAAGAAATGAATGAAGAAAAAGAACTTATAATAATAATAATAAAACAAAAAAGCAAAAAAACAAAAAACAAAAACCCTCAACATATCTAAAAAAAATAAAAAATAAAGATAACCCCAGGATAATGTAGAGGTTTAATACGAACATTTAAGACCAAAATGATGAGTCTGACAGCAGCAGGTACAGAGAGAGAGACACAGTTTTTCAATCGAAAGTGAATTGGAGTCAGAGTCAATGGAGCCAGAAGTGCGCACATACTCACTTCCTGTTTGGGGCACGGCGGCTAGCGGGTTAGCTATGTCCCTTTATATGTATAGTCTGTGAGTGCTATGCTCTGTGAATATTATTACCACGATATTCATGGATTTCAGAATTATGAAAAATGGGACCATCGTCATAGACTCGCTGGAGGAACTTTGTCTCTCCGCTGGCCTAGGAACACCTCAGGGTTCACCCCAGACAGCTCGGAGGAGGAGCAGGAGGGAGGATAAGAGGAAGAAAATAAATAGATAGGACCATTGTCATAGATGTTAACAATTTAAACAAGATATTATATCTTTTGAATGGGAAAACCGGTTTAAAATGTTGCATAATGAAAGTTGAAACGTCCAAATGAGTTATTCTAAAGTGGATCTGACCACTCTACCAACGACGTTTGTGTTGAGAACAGGATTTGAACTAGCAACCTTCAGACCAGTCGACAAACGCTCTACCAACTGAGCCACTGTCGCCTCCATTTCAGACTGAAACATTATTGATCCATCCAAAAATCCAAAATTTACTTCAATAGTTTTATTTTCAACACTGATGGATGAAGTACTCCACTGTGTTACTTAAGTAAAAGTACAGATACTGAGGCAAAAAGTTACTCAAGTAAAAGTAAAAGTATCACGTGAAAAAATCTACTAAAGTATAAGTATTTAAGTACCTGAGAAAATGTACTTTAAGAGTGAAAAGTAAAAGTATTTCACACAAATTTAGAGATATTGATTTAAAATGAGACATATTTTAGTCACAGTAAAAATACAAATCTATTTCTTAATTTTTCTTCTGAATTTTGTGTATTTATTTCAGTTTTGCTCAAAGCCGAAGCTTGAAATCTTAAACTTTAGTCTCTCAAATCAGATGAAAAGTACTTTTTACTTTTCAGTCCTGTTCAAACATGTAGTTGAGTAGAAAGTACAGATACTGCTTTCAAATGTAGTGAAGGACGAGTAAAAAGTATCCACTGTAAAATGTTCTTGAGTACACTACAAATACCTCAAAATCCTACTTAAGTCCAGTACTTTACCACTTGTACTTTTAAGTGACAGAATCTAAACATAACCACAGTAAAAAACGTCTCGATTTTGAGCCTGACTGACCAGAACATCCTTATTTCATTTTTATATAACCATCCATCGCTGCTTCGGCCGTAGATACAGCCTCCATTATTTATATAGTAGTTGGATTTTACCACACTGCATCGGTTTATTTACACTCCAGCTCAGACCTTGCCCTTCTGGAAATCAGCCGGTGCTAAATGAGAGCCACAGAGCGCTCTCACGGGGAGCGGCGATAAGGAGCTGCAGGCCACGGCTCGGTCCAGGCTCCGGCCATAATCCCCCTGAACAAGTGTAATTTTCCTCTAGAGGTTAGAACAGCGTCTGTGCCGTCCACCGGGGGAGCTGCTGCGGTGGTTGAGAGTGTGTTTTATGTGTCAGTGATGTATTATTACAGGAAATATCACGATAAACCCAAACAAGACTGGGATGTAAACTAAACTACTGACCACAGACTGTGTAAAGAAGTGGCTCCGAATGAAGCTCATCGAGGATAGACCAGCTATAGCACGAGTATCATAGCAACCAAAGAGCCAATCAGGAGCAAAGCTGTTGAAGGTAAAGCCCCCTTAGCAACGCTGTCAATCAAACCTGTTGCTAACTCTAGCGAGAACAATCTCAAGGAAAGAAGGCGCCTGATTTGTCTTGATTTACAGACACAATAGTTAAATAATAAGCCATTTTTATTGGAATATTTAAAATTTATAGCGCCAACAGGATACTTAAACCACTTTACTTTGCATTATTTATTCAGTGCAGATGCTAAGCTAGTTTTATAGCCACAGCTGCCCTAATTTTTAGATGAGACATGGCTGCCAATCTGTGCAAACGGCCTCTGACCCCCACTTCTCACTCACGCTTCATGTTTATACTTAGGCGTCAAGACGTGGCCTGAGTGTGACGTCACCCACAGCGTTCAGCAGATTTGGTATCACAGCAACCGAAGAGCCAATCAGGAGCGAGGCTGCTGAAGGTAAAGCCTCTTCTCGGTCGCACTGTTAGCTTAGCAAGGAACGGGCGCTTAGCAATTTTGGCTGTGTCCCAATTCGACAGCTGGACACTTGGAAGTACTGGGCGGATGCAGCGTGATCCTCTGTGCTGTGCTGAAATGGGACAGGCCGACACCACAGAGCGAACTTCAACCTTATGTTACGTCGCCTAGCAACCGTGACGGCCACTGACTCATGAGCTTAAATGGACTCCGAAATAATTAGTTTTACTTTTAATTCTGTTTTATTTCATTGAAGAAGAGTCAAGGTGTCGTCGCCGCAGCCGTTTGTTTCTGTTTAGACTGAATGAAGTGAGGAATTAATTTTTCCTTTTCAATATCAACAGGCAAATATAACATTAAAGGTGATTTCTTCCCAATTGTAGCGAGTATTACATAACTTTAAGAACGGTCAATCTCCATGGAAACGCAGGACAAATTTGTTGAGTGCATGAAATGGGACAGGCCTCGTCATGCAGGAAGTGGCACAAGTGTCAACCAGACCTGCTGCTAACGCTAGCAGGAGCGATGGGTCAGTTATTAATGTTCATATGTCGATTTACAGACACAAGAGTGAAATAAAAACCCCAGGATCATGTAGAGGGTTAATACGAACATTTAAGACCAAAATGAGTCTGACAGCAGCAGGTACAGAGAGAGACACAGTTTTTCAAAAAAGAAAAGAAAAAAACCCCAAAAAACTCAAAAAGTTTAAAAATGAACTCAAAATAACAGAAAATAAATAAACTCAAATTAACAAACAACAAAACAAAAAGTAAAATAAACTAAAAATAACTAAAAAAAAAAACAACAACAAAAATTCAAAATAACTCAAAAAAAGATTAAATAAACTCAAAATAACTTAAAAAAAAGAAGAAGAAGAAAATAAGCAAAAAAAAAAAAAAAAAAATAAAATAAAATAAATTAAAAAAACTTAAAATAAAAAAATAAAATAAATGATCATGTAGAGGGTTAATACGAACATTTAAGACCAAAATGAGTCTGACAGCAACAGGTACAGACAGAGAGACGACAGTTTTTCAATAGAAAGTGAATCGCAGCCAGAATCGATGGAGCTGGAAGTGTGCCCATGATCACTTCCTGTTTGGAACATGACAGCTAGCGGGTTAGCTATGTCCATTTATATAAACAGTCTAAAGCAGGTAAAAACATAAAGTGTTTCTGAATGAACCACACTGTCAAAGAAAAACACGAGCTACAAAAATAGAAGTATAGAAGTAAGAGTATAGTATCTATGAGTCATAAATATAATGTAACTCTCAACTGCTCAAAGTCCCACGAGGGCAAAGAGACGTAGACGCTGTTTCAACTCCCTGTTAACCACTTTTGACCATTTGAAATATTTATATTTTTAGTTTTGTGTTACTGTTGAAGCTCCTATATGACACAAAACTGACTCTTGTAGCTTTAATCCATGTTCTAACGCTGTTTCCTCCTCAAAAACAGACCTGGAGTTGAGTTTTGTTTCATTCACATGTCTGAGTAACACTTTATTATTAATCTTTCTTCATCTCCAAAGCTCAAAACGCTCTGTTGCACCTTGTGATGTCATGAAATGGTAGTTTTCAAGTTAACAGCTCCTTTTTTAAAAACTTTTGTTCAGTAGAAATGGGCAATCCCAGCGCTGAAATGATCTAAAAGATTGTAGTGAAGCTGTGTGGAGTGTGAAAACACAGCGGAGCACGCAATGACATCACAAGGTGGAACAGAGTGTTTTCCGTTTGAGAGAAGAAGTCCGTGTAAATCTGCAGGGTTTGTGTGTTAAACGTGTGTGAAACGATGAAACAAAACACAACTCCAGGTCTGTTTGTCACGAGGAAACATTAGAACAAATCAGAAAATACCGTAATATGAGCACTTTAATCGCTATGGCAACTGAAACCGGTGGATAGACTGGAAAGGCAAACAGTTTGGAGCTAGAGCGACCTCACAGTTTCCTTCTTTTCCCTCTCTTCCATCGGATTAACTAACAGAACATGGAGGTAAACCCGTCCAGCTGTAAGGACCAATCAGACGCGGAATACATCACCGAGATCAGCGGGTTGAGGGCACGTCCAGACCTCCCGCCAACGCCTTCCACAAGATTTATAGACCGAGCCGTGACAAATGCTAAATCATGCTGTCAGTAATAGTAAAACCCGCGCGGTGATGTGGGTGGGACGGCTTCCACGGGCCTTATGGGGCTCTTGGGATTTGACCTTCTCACAGTGGGCCAGGACCAGCACAACCCTGCCAACATGTGTCTGCTGACAGGCCACGGCAGCGACCCCATCCATCCTGCGGCGAGGAGGAGGCGCTCTGCCGTCTGGACACAGCAGCAGCGGGAAAGCTCCTTCAGTCACGGAATACAACCAACCGGAGTTCACTGCATGTAAAGACTGTACAGTGGTCCCTCGTTTATCACAATAGGTGAAATCTGTGAAGTATCAGCTTTATTTTTTACATTATTCTCTGTTTCTTGTCTGTAAAACCCCTCACCACACACTTTATACACTTTATACACTTTTCTCACACAGGCATTAACATTTTCTCATATTTGTCTCTCATTTAAACTCTCTCAAAGTTCAAACCTTCGTCGGTGCCTTTGTTGGTGCAGAACATTTGAATTTGAATTTGAATTTATTTTTATTTGGTTGGGACAGTGCATGTTAATGAACAGACATGACATGACAGACATGAATGTAAACACGCCGGTTATAGCCAGAGGCTAATTTCCACCCGTTGTCCCAAGGGCTGGGGTAGGTGGGTTAAGTGTCTTGCCCAAGGACACAACGACAGCATTCATCTGTGAGGGCTGGAATTGCACCGCCAACCTTCGAGTCAGTGGATCTAATCACTCAACCAATGATGTTTATGTAGAGAGCGGGATTTGAACCACCAACCTTTGGATCAGTGACAAACACTCAACCTACTGAGCTACTGTCGCCCCATTCATCGACATTGTGGGTTTTGTCGGGGAGAAAACTTGCAAACATACAGCACTTCAGAGTCACACTGATCCAACATTTATGTAAATTTGTCTGACACATTCTGTACTGTACAGGAGACACGGAGGAGACTGATGGACAATGGTCTACAGTCCCTCAGCCAATCAGGACGCAGAACACAATGGTCTACAGTCCCTCAGCCAATCAGGACGCAGAACACAATGGTCTACAGTCCCTCAGCCAATCAGGACGCAGAACACAAATGCAAAACGCAAAATTGCACAAAAAAAAAAAATTAAAATCCATGAAACAGCGAGACCCCCTTATAGTGAGAGACAGCTGTATCTATAAATGGACATAGCTAACTTGCTAGCCGCTGTGTTACAAACAGGAAGTGATCATGTGTGCACTTCCGGCTCCATCGCGTCTGACCCCAATTCACTCTCTATTGAAAAACTGTGTCTCTCTCTCTGTACCTGCTGCTGTCAGACTCATTTTGGTCTTAAATGTTCGTATTAACCCTCTACATGATCCTGGTGTTTTTATTTTGCTATTGACCACTTCACACTACCTCGATGTTGCTAGGGGTGACGTCAAGTGAGTGTGACGTCACCCACAGCGTTCAGCTCCAGTCAAATGAAGCTCATCAAGGCTAGCAGTTATAGCAGCGAAACTGGAGACAAGTTCTGACTGAGAGTATCAAAAAACCGAAGAGCCAATCAGGAGCGAGACTGTTGAAGGTAACGCCCCTTCCCGCCCACACCACTGGTTTATCAGGGAGCAGGCGCTTAGCAACGCTGTCAATCAAACCTGTTGCTAACGCTAACAGGAGCGACCTCGGGGAAAGAAGGACCTGATTTGTCTGTTATTAATGTTCACGTTGATTTACAGACACAAAAGTGAAATAAAAAACCCAGGATCATGTAGAGGGTTAATACCAACATTTAAGACCAAAATGAGTCTGACAGCAGCAGTTACAGAGAGATGGGGCACAGTTTTTCAATAGAAAGTGAATTGGAGCCAGAGTCGATGGAGCTGGAAGCGCGCACATGATCACTTTCTATTTGTAACGCAGCAGCTAGCAGGTTAGCTTTACATTTACATACACAGTCTATTTATAAGGCTAATAAAAGCGGCTTTAAAACCTTTCAAAAGCTTTAAAATATATTTCTGAAACAGGAGCTCACATGTTTTTATAAGTCTTGAATGTCACAGTTTGAGCGTCGTGGCGTTTTCTCGCTGAAGAATTGATTCAGTGTGATTTTGACAGAAACAGGGGAAAGAAATCGTTGTTGTGGAAATAATATTTAAAAAGTAATCTAACATCTGCTGCAAACCGAACTGAAGCCGACCTGAGCTGTACAACTCACCGAAACAAACGCCGCCATTTTTCACATCACCACATCACCACGGCGACGGTGAAATCTGTCAAACCAAACCTTACATCTGTATGAATAAATAAAATAAATATGTTTCCTTCACTAAAAAGCTGCTGGTTTAAGAGCTCGTCCAAACGCTTTTTATGTCACTGTTAATCAACCGAATCACCGCTCATAAAATGTTAAGAGTTTTATTGATTTATTTCTAAAAATGGAACAGATTTCTGGATTTAAATATGTAATAAACGAGCAATCATTGAATCGTCAGACTCACACACAGACAAAAGCAGAGGCATTATTACATCACAATGTCCAAAACACTAAACTACTTCTGGTTTTCATTAATAAAACACTGGAGTTGTAAATATTCTGTGTGTAGCAGCCTCCAGCCTCCACGTCTCAACCTTTATTTTGTCCATAATGTTTTTGAAATGTCTCAGTGTGGAGTAAAAGTCGCTGTTTGACTGGTTCACTCGCAAAAAATGAACAATCGGACTAATAAATCTATGGAAGAGCGCTCAGACACGGGAAGAACACTTTGAAAATGCATGGAGTTACAGAATACTACAGTAAAATGTATTTTGTAAAGTATTCTGGTGCATGGGCCGATCAGAGTACTGCATTCTGAATACTTTGAGTACTTTTACACGGAGTTGCATTATAATATAGTGAAAAAACAGAGATATAAATACAAACAGCTTACAAACGTAACTGTAACTGTAAAAGTACCAGAAAAGTTACTCAACATCAGTATCGCTGTGTTTCAGACGACATCACCACATTCGATTGGCCAATCGTGTTTGAACACAGATGACATCACCACATTCTATCGACCAATCGTATTCAACACAGATGACATCACCACATTCTATCGGCCAATCGTATTTAACACAGATGACATCACCACATTCTATCGGCCAATCGTACTTAACACAGATGACATCACCACATTCTATCGGCCAATCGTATTTAACACAGATGACATCACCACATTCTATCGGCCAATCATATTTGACACAGATGACATCACCACATTCTATCGGCCAATCATATTTAACACAGATGACATCACCACATTCTATCGGCCAATCATATTTGACACAGATGACATCACCACATTCTATCGGCCAATCATATTTGACCTTCCTTTTGGCTATTTCACGGTAAAGTCCAGTGTGATCAATAGGGGAAAGTAAGTCCAGCGCCCCCTTCTGGAAGTATGACGTCTAAAGTCTGAAACCTCCAGTTCTGAACATTTGTTTTATGTATTTCCGGTTCGTGATAATATTCTGGATTCACACAAGAATGAATCATTTTGTCCTTTGTTCAGTTTTGTCGTTTTCACCTAAATCTTTGGCTCATCACTTCGTTTTTACAGAGAAAGAAAAGAGAAAGAAAACAGTTTGGGCTCAGAGTCTTTGCTCATGTTTCTATTAACTCCATTCAAATCTCCCATCTGCTCCATGCACCCTCCTCTCCTCCTCCTCGTTCCCTCCTCTCCTCCCCTTCCTCTCCTCTTTTCCTCTCCCTCCTCCTCCTCCCCTTCGTTCCCTCCTCTCCTCTCTTCATCTCCCCCTTCTTCTCCTCCCCCTTATTCCCTCCTCCCCTTTCTGTCCTCTTTTCCCCTTCCTCTCCTTCTCCTCCTCTCTTCCCTCCTCCCCTTCCCTCTCTTCCTCCCCCCTCCCTTCCCCCCTCTCCTCCTCCTCCTCCTCACCTCCTTCCTCCTCCCTCTCCTCCCCCTCATTCCCGCTTCTCCTTCCTCTCCTTTTTTCCTCCGCTCCCCTCCTCCTCCTTTCCTCTCCCTTTCCCCCTCCTTCTCCTCTCCCCCTCCTCTCCTCCCCTCTTTGCCTCTCCTCCTCTCCTCCTCCTCCCTCTCCTCTCCTCCCTCTCCTCCTCCCCTCTCTCCTGTCCCCTCTTTTCCCCTTCCTCCTCCTTCTCTCCTCTCCCCTCTTCTCCTCTCCTTCTCCTCCTCTTCCCTCCCCGTCATCCCCCCCTCTCCTCCTCTTTTCCTTCCTCTCCTCCCCCTCGTTTTCCTCCTCTCCTTCCCCTCCTCTTTTTCCCCCTTCCTGTCCTCCTCATCCTCTTCCTCCTCCTCCTCTCCTCCTCCTCCTCTCCTCTCCCTCTCTCCGCTCCTTTCCTGCCACTTCCTCTCCTCCACTCCTCTCCTCTGCCAAACGCCCCTTTCCTCTCGGCCCTTTTCCCCCTCCTCTCCTCCCCTCCCTCTCTTCTTCCTCCCCTCTCCTCCTCCTCTCCTCCACCAAACGCCCCTTTCCTCTCGGCCCATTACATTTCATCATCTCTCCGTTCCCTCCCGTCGTAAGTGGCCATCGGCTTTTAACAAGACACAGGAGGCGAGTGAACCGAGCGTGCCTAAACACTCCCCTCCTCCTCCCTCTGTCTTTTCCCCCCTTCCTCCCCCTTTTATCTCCCTGTTCTCTCTCACCTCTTCACTCCCCCCTCTCCCCCTCTCTCCCTCTCTCCCTCTCTCCTGTACAGTGGTGATGGAGTCTCGTGTCTGGCAGTGTTATTTCCCTAGTGGCCACTCGAGCATATTGCGGGTCATTTGTGGTTCTTTTCGGGCCTAAGTCCTCGGCGCCGTGTGGAAGAGACCGGAGCCAGCGCACAGATGACGCTCCGCAGAGGAAGCCGGGGTCTTTGGAGCGGCCCAAAGTGCTGGTTAGTGGTCCATTTGAAAGACGGAGGAAGTGGGGCTCAATGCTCTGGGATCCTGATTGAGTTCGCTCCGTCATCCGTTCGCCAAAGGGTTTTTATATCCGCGTTCAAGCCGGTGTGGAAGCCAGAAGGACTGTAGCGCATAATTAAAAACAATGGACTGTAAATCTGATCTGTTTTGTTTGTCTAAAGCTGTAACGTGTAACATTTCCGCCATCTGCTCGAAGATCTTATGACTTTGAAATGATCTGTCTGCAGGGCCGTCGACAGAAATTTGAGGGCCCGGGGTAAAAAGCCTCACTTGGGGGCCCCCTGTAATAAAAATATATAGGATGAGGTTCAAATTCTTACAATTCTAACAAACCTAGCTCTAATAATACTTAATACACTCTTAAGGATGTGAAATTACTACAAATATGTATTTATATTGAAATACTTGTGTGGGGTCCCCTGGATGGGAAACTCTGGCTTATGTCACTCTCAAAACAAAATCACTCTGTTTAACTTCACTTTGAATCCATCCACGGAGGATCCAGTTTGACCCTGATGCCGCTCGAGCTTTTTTTAAGAGCAGCGAGCTACTGTCGGCCATCTTGAAACTTTAACAGTTTGTGAACGAGGAAAAATAAATAGAGGAACAGGAAATATTTGGAATGAACACAGGGTTTATTCATTAAAAAGCTTTAAATCAGTGGGAGTTCAAGGGTCAAATATGTAACGTCTCCATGTGAAAGCGAGATTATATTGTTATATTGAGGCGTTGTGGGTTTAAATTTAACTTCTAACTTTAAATAACTAGACTGTGAAAAGAAGTGGCCTAAGTGAAGTTAACGTCACCCACAGACTTCAGCTCCAGTCAAATGAAGCTCATCGAGGCTGGAGCAGGTGTAGAGGCGAATTTGGAGCCGAGTTTCATATTTGGAATCAGACCACGAGTATCGTAGCAACCAAAGAGCCAATCAGAAGCGAGGCTGTTAAAGGTAACGCCCCTTTCCGCCTGCACTGCTGGTTTAGTAGGGGCCAGGTGTTATCAAACCTGTTGCTAACGCTAACAGGAGAGACCTCAGGGAAAGAAGGCGCCTGATGTGTCTGTTATTAATGTTCATTTGTTAATTTACCGACATATTAGTGAAATAAAAACTCCAGGATCACGTAGAGGGTTAATACGAACATTTAAGACCAAAACGAGTCTGACAGGAGCAGAGACAGAGAGGGACACAGTTTTACAAAAAAGAAAAGAAAAAAAAAAAAACTCAAAAGTTTTAAAATGAACTCAAATTAACAAAAAATAGATAAATAAACTCAACATAACAAAAAGTTAAATAAACTCAAAATAACAAAAAAACACCAAAAAAAACAAAATACCCAAAACCACAAAATTCAAAATAAAAAAAAAAAAACAAAAAAAAAAAAAAAACAAAAATAAAATAAACTCAAAATAACTAAAAGGAAAGAAAGAAAAAAAAAAAAAAAAAAAAAACCAAAAAAAAAAAAAACAAAAAAAAAACCAACAACCAAAAAAAAAACCCAGATCATGTAGAGGATTAAATAATTTAAGACCAAAATGAATAATGACAGCAGCAGGGACAATAATAGAGAGACAGTTTATCAAAAAAGAAAGAAAAAAAAAAAACCCTCAAAAAGTTTAAAAATGAACTCAAATTAACAAAAAACAAAAAACAAAAAAAAACCCCAACAAAAAACAACAAAAACTCAAAATAACTAAAAAAAAAAAAAAAAAAAAGATAAAATGAACTCAAAATAACTAAAAGAAGAAAAAAATGAAGAAATTTAATAAAATAGAAAAGATAAAAAAAATAATCAAAATAATAATAAAAATAATGAAATAAAATTAACAAAAAAAAACAAAAACATGAAAAAAATGTAGAGGGTTAATATGAAAAAACAACAAAAACGAGTCTGAATAGCAGCAGGTACAGAGAGAGGGGCACAATTTATCAATAGAAAGTGAATTGGAGCCAGAGTTGATGATTACTTCCTGTTTGTAACGCGGTGACCAGCAGGTTACCTATGTCCATTTATTTAAACTGTCAATGGTTTTAAATGAACCGGCTGAGAGAGCGAAAATGAAAACTAGCCACGTTAGCTTTAATCTTTACATATTTACATTTTAAAGTTTTCATTCATATTTGCCACTTAATAACTATAAGACAAAAATAAGAACTATAAATGTGTAGGATTATGAAACAGTGTTTGCTCTAGACTCAAGGCCTTTCTGCACAACATCATCAAACTGTAAAATACATTTTCAAAACCCATTTTCCAACCACTGGAAACGAGGAGGAATCACACTCACAACTCAGCCAGGCGCAAAACTCATCACGAATACTTTAAAATGATGTATCGTGTATGTTTGTGAGATGATTATGAAACCCGTGTTTACAAGAACTGTATCAACCCAATCCCCAAACAGCTGTTCAAACAGATACGAGAACAGCCACGGCAATTACAGACAAAACCGAGTCTACGGCACCAAAACACGCCACCGATTCTGCCCAAAACACCAGATTAGGCTGTAATCCCGATCGCCAACGGGAGATAGGAACTTGTTGATGTCGTTGTTTGGACAAAAATGTTGAACCGTGTCTGTGCAGCCAAAGTACAGGCCCATCTGTTCAAACTGCTTCTGTTCTGAGGAATAAGCCAGAGACAAGTGCAGTGGCAGCACATAATTGGACCGGATGCAGCGGAGGGACTCGTGAGACTGGCACAAAGAGCACACATAGCTGCAAATCAAGACGAATGATGTGGCGTTCTCTGTACAGACCGGAGGCTTTGTAGCTCAGTCGAGCGGCTTTTTCGCGTGACACAGTTGTTTAGTGTGTTTTGTTTGCAGGTTTTTTGCTTTTGTTTGGATGAAAGAGACACGCCGAGGAAGAGGGAGCTGTCAGGACACGTCAGGTAGAATCAGCCTCATTACAGACGTGGGTTTCGCTTCGTTACTGTCACATGGAGGTGGGGGTTTGTCTTTTGTTTTTTTTCTTCACATCGAGCTGCACTTACACTAGTCCTTCCTCCAGAGATGTTAAATCGCACAGGCTCATGTTTTACTATAACACCATAGATCAGATGTTCACAGGCTTGTCTTCTATCTGCGTCTGTCTTCTTTAATCCAGCTCTTTCAGTTCTGATTCCGATTCTGATACTATAATTTAACGATCTGCAGATACTCGATGTCAAACGACACCAGAGCAGAGATAAAAACGGGATTTATTTCCTTTAAAACTAAACTAAAATAAGTCGAAACTGCTCCAAATGTTGTGTTATGGAGCTGTTATCTCTCAAGTAACGACAGAACAACTTTATATAAATAAAAGTAAAAGACTTTCTGGGCTGACTCATAGACTTTTTAAAAAAATGGATGGATGTAGCTAACCTGCTAGCCGCTGCGTTACAAACAGGAAGTGATCATGAGCGCACTTCCTGCTCCGTCAACTCGGGCTCCAATCTCTCTAGGCCCAAGATTCAAGAAGCTGCAGTACCTGGATCGGCCACTAGTTGATCTCACCCCGGGACAGAGGGGGAGTGGCTTATCCACTTCTTATTATAGATGCATGTTGACAGAACCATGATTAAGAATAGATTTATACAGTTAAGTTAAACAGTGGGGCAGCTTCAAACACCGTCACCGTCCATTTCTTGGGGGGATTGACACCAACCTGAAGCCCCTCCACAAAGAGACGTGACAGGGAACAAAAGGGGAGGGTCACTGCCCACAGGAGTTGAGTTATGGACATTAGCTTACGCGCGATCCAGGAGCGATCTTGACTGTCACATGATCGAGCAAATCCAACGTCAAGCCAAACACGAAACCCAAAAACACGATCCTCAAAAACACGAAGCCCAAAAACACAAAGCCCAAAAACACGAAGCTCAAAAACACGAAGCCCAAAAACACAAAGCCCAAAAACACGAAGCTCAAAAACACGAAGCTCAAAAACACGAAGCTCGCAAACACAAAGCCCGCCAACCTGATTCCCACCAACACAAAGCCCACAAACACGATGCTCGCAAACACGATGCTCGTAAACACGATGCTCGAAGACACGATGCTCGAAGACACGATGCTCACAGACACGATGCTTGCGAACACGATGCTCGAAGACACGATGCTCGAAGACACGATGCCTCAAATCCAATGCGCCGTTATTATTTAACGCCGTTATTCCCCACACTTCTGATGTGTAATTACGGTGCAGTAGAGACAATAAAGCAGCCAACTCTTGAGCAACAGGCTGCGGTGAGAAAAAGGTTGGGGACCACTGTTTTATGGTATAGGTGTGTGTATATGTATGTATATATGCATGTGAGGTTGTATTTAGTTATGTATTTTGTAAGTATTTTGATCTTGTACATGTGGAGCCCAGGGAGGGGAGGACATCACCACGAGCTCGGGACTAGATTTGTACTGTACAGTTTTTGTTATTATACAAACAATAAACATTTGATCACAAAAAAACCCAAAAAACTAACAGCCGATCACATCCACATTTTGAGCACTATCGACTAGAACTGTTCACTGCTACGACGCTGCTGATGTTTCACCGCTGACATCGTCCCAAATGATTATTTCATTTAATTCACATAACTAGAGTCAACCTAACGAAGGCGACGCTGGAGTCTCATTACCGCAGGCTGAGTCTAAGGAAAAGCGACCATTTCCCCCTCTCCAAGTATAGTTTAAAGTAATCCACTAATGCAAGTTTTTCAAAGAGCTGAAGGACTCTGCAGCCGACCCTTCGCCTCGTCCTGCTGGAACAAACAAGGAAGTGCATTAGAAGCATTTGCAATCCAGATTAGTATATTACACTTTTCTCGCAGATATTTTCGCACAGTGTTAGCAGCTCCAGCGGAACCTGCTTCGCCCCGGCCCCGTCTGTGATCTGTACCTCATTATACGCAGGGCCCACAGCTGCCTCCTCCTGATTCAGCCCAAACCCTAATGGAACATAATGAGCCTCACCGAGTCCCCGCTGCCTTCTACCAGACACTCAGCATCGGGCCGTAACCGCGGAGACCACAGCGCCGCAATGTCCCCAGAATTTACCAAACAAATGATGAAAACAAGACCAGCAGGGTTTGGGTCGTTTGAGTCGTAATGATGTGTAACTTCTGAATACTTTGGCAGCACTGATTTTTAAAAATAATCAGAATTCACGACTTTCAAACCACAAAACGACTGTTCTACTGCTGTCACCTCTTCAAAAACAGACCTGGAGTTGTGTTTTGTTTCACTCACACATGTTTGAGTGAATCTCCAAACGCTCTGTTCCACCTTGTGATGTCATGAAGTGGTAGTTTTCAAGCTAACATTTGCATTTTACCTTTAGTTCAGTAGAGATTGGCAAGTCCAGGTCTGAAATCATCATCCAAATGAGTCTAGTGAAGGTGTGTGGAGTTTAAAAGCACACTGGAGCACTTCCTGTAAAGCCACATGATGACATCACAAGGTGGAACGGAGCGTTTTCAGTCTGAGAGAAGAACTCAGACTAAATGTGCAGGGTTTGTGTGTTAAACATGTGTGAATGAAGCAAAGAAACACAACTCCAGGTTTGTTTGTGAAACATTAGAACATGGATCAGAGAAAAGCGTAACTTGAAAACTACCACTTCATGACATCACAAGGTGGAACAGAGCATTTTGAGCTTTGGAGATGTAGAGAGACACAACTCCAAGTATGTTTTTGAGGAAGTAACAGCATTAAAACATGACTTAAACCTCATGAGAGTCAATTTTGTGTAATATTGGACTTTTAAACTCCTATTCTGTATTACCACATGATGACATCACAAGGTGGAACGGAGCGTTTTCAATCTGAGAGAAGAACTCAGCCTAAATATGCAGGGTTTTTGTGTTAAACACGTGTGAATGAAACAAAAAAATAACACAACTCTAGGTTTGTTTGTGACGAGGAAACGACATTAAAGATCAAAAAACAGCGTCTAATCGGCTCTTTAATAATATTTTCTTGGTATTTTTAAGTTAAATTCGATCTAATCCTGCGTTTGCCGTTGAAAGACTCAATAATAACCACCATCAGGGAACAGTTTTTCTTACAAAACGTTTGAATATAATTTAGGGGGGTTTCATCAGATGGTGAATGACAGAAAATTAGCTTCAAACCTCAATTTGAAATGATTGGCAATAATTACATGCCACAGTGTGTGAGTCAAGTCTGGCCCTGCTGTCGGCCTGTGTCACTCTGCACTTAAGCCACTGATGCTATGATTCAGCTGCGGATATGTCAGGCTTAATGAGAAACTCAAGAGACTATTAACAGCCTAAAACACACAAAAAAACACAAAAAGTCAGGGCGAGTTTGGGTTTAGAGCTCGGTTTAACTCGCTGTCAGGCCTGTTTCCATAATCACTGTGTCGAGTTACCGTCCAGTGCATCAACACACAGAACAATCATTTTTGGGGGCAATATTTAGCGTACGCACTTTTAACTTGGTGCTCAGATGGCAGACGGCTAGGAAGACCAGGTACCACAAGGGGGCGCCAGTGGCAAAAACTGTTATTGTGTCCTTGAGCAAGACACTTCACCCACATTGCCTAGAATGAAAGTGTTGTGTGAGTGTTGGTGGTAGTCGGATTGTGTCAGAGTTTCGCATAGACTGTTTATATAAATGGGCGTAGCTGTGTGCACTTCCAGCTTCATCGACTCTGGCTCCAGTTCACTTTCTATTGAAAAAACTGTGTCTCTCTCTCTGTACCTGCTGCTGTCAGACTCATTTTGGTCTTAAATGTTCATATTAACCCTCTAAATGATCTTGGGTTAATTTTTCTTTTTAGATATTTTGAGTTATTATTTTTTGTTTGTTTGTTTGTTTGTTTTTTATTTTTATTTTCACTTTTTATTTTGAGTTTATTTATTAGTTTTTATAGTTTTTTTTGTTTTTGTTTTTTTCTTCTTTTTTGAGTTATTTTGAGTTAATTTTTTTGAGTTATTTTGAGTTAATTTTTTTGAGTTATTTTGAGTTAATTTTTTTGAGTTATTTTGAGTTTTTGTTGTTGTTTTTTTATTTTAGCTATTTTGAGTTTATTTATTTTATTTTTTGTTATCTTGCTTTTATTTATTTTCTTGTTATTTTGAGTTTATTTATTTATTTATTTTTTTTAAGTTATTTTGAGTTTTTGGTTTTTTTTTTGGACCATTTTTATTTATTTTTTTTAAACTGTGTCTCTCTCTGTACCTGCTGCTGTCAGACTCATTTTGGTCTTAAATGTTCGTATTAACCCTCTACATGATCCTGGGGTTTTTATTTCACTATTGTGTCTGTAAATCAACATATGAACATTAATAACAGACACATCAGGTTCTTCTTTCCCGAGGTCGCTCCTGTTAGCGTTAGCAACAGGTTTGATTGACAGTGTTGCTAAGCAGACGGGAAGAGGTGTAAATATATAAATGGATATAGCTAACCTGCTACCTGCCGTGTTCCGATATAGAAATTGATCCTGGGCGCGCTTCTGGCTCCATCGACTCTGGCTCCAATTCACTTTCTATTGAAAAAACATCGCCCCGCTACATCTTTACACCTGCTCTACATGATCCTGATATTTTTATTTCACTATCATGTCCATAAATCAAGATATGAGCATTAATAACAGACAAATCAGGCGCCTGCTTTCCTCGAGGTCGCTCCTGTTAGCGTTAGCAACAGGTTTGATTGACAGCGTTGCTAAGTGCCGCTCGCTTTGGCTTTGGTGGGGGGGCTTTACCTTCAACAACCTCGCTCCGGATTGGCTCTTTGGTTGCTATGATACTCACAGTCCTCCAGATTAGCCGCTATAACTGCTAGCCTCGATGATAATAATAATTGGAGGTTCTTCTTCATGAGTTCCGCTGCTTTTCTGATATTTCTTGGCGGTGACTTTGACGTGCTCGCGCTCTCCCGCAGCACACGCAGGAGTCAGATCTGTTCCTGTTTCTACTCGTGTCACTTTCGGTTGTGAATAGAGATAATTAGAAGCTGCACGTTTTCATGTCACTGCTCCAGAGACCCAACAAGTGTCAGGCAGCTCGTTCGCTCCTGCCTCCGGCTCTCGGCTCCATGTGATTTCGTGGAGGGTTATTTGCGGCAGACTCTATACTATGGGGCCTTTGTTTTCCGCTGTTTCGTTTGCTTCTGACAGAGGGAGGAACTTGGGTGTCTCGTCGCGGCGGCTTTGATATAGTACAGATATAGTAGAGGAAGAAAAGGAGGCAGAGGGAGCGGAGGGAGCCAGGTGCAGTGACAGAAAGTGAAGGAGAGCAGAGGTGGAGAGGTGGAGGGTGGAGAGCAGAGGAACAGCGGCACTGGAGCGGAAGGAGGAGACGGAGCAGTGACTTCCAAAAACACACTTGAAGGGACAACTGCAGAAAGAGCAAAATGTGGGATTTTTTCGGAAATAGAAATACTGCTTGTTGCCGTGGAGATGGTTAAAGAGAAGTATGGAGCTTTCAGGCGAATGATCGACCTCCAGAACATCGGGTGAACTAGTCCCTTTAGTCCCGGTTTAGTCCTGGTTTAGACCTGGTTTAGTCCTGGTTTAGACCTGGTTTAGTCCTGGTTTAGTCCTGGTTTAGACCTGGTTTAGTCCTGGTTTAGTCCCGGTTTAGTCCTGGTTTAGACCCGGTTTAGACCCGGTTTAGACCCGGTTTAGACCTGGTTTGGTCCTGGTTTGGTCCTGGTTTAGTCCTGGTTCAGTCCATGTTTAGTCCTGGTTTAGTCCTGGTTCAGTCCTGGTTTAGTCGATGTTTAGTGTTGGTTTAGTCCCGGTTTAGTCCCGGTTTAGACCCGGTTTAGTCTCGGTTTAGTCCTGGTTTAGTCCTGGTTTAGTCCTGGTTTAATCCTGGTTCAGTTCTGGTTCAGTCCTGGTTTAGGCCTGGTTTAGACCTGGTTTAGTCCTGGTTTAGTCCTGGTTTAGTCCTGGTTTAGACCTGGTTTAGTCCTGGTTTAGTCCTGGTTTAGTCCTGGTTGAGTCCCGGTTTAGTCCCGGTTTAGTCCCGGTTTAGTTCCGGTTTAGTCCCGGTTTTAGTCCTGGTTTAGTCCTGGTTTAGACCTGGTTTAGTCCTGGTTTAGTCCTGGTTTAGTCCTGGTTGAGTCCCGGTTTAGTCCCGGTTTAGTCCCGGTTTAGTCCCGGTTTAGTTCCGGTTTAGTCCCGGTTTTAGTCCCGGTTTAGTCCTGGTTTAGACCTGGTTTAGTCCTTTTTTAGTCCTGTTTTAGTCCTGCTTTAGTTCTGGTTCAGTCCTGGTTCAGTCCTGGTTCAGTCCTGGTTCAGTCCTGGTTCAGTCCTGGTCTAAACTCTAATCTTTAGATCTGTTTAATGCCACACTGTGGGACATGGTAAGATTCTATCAGTTAAATACCATCTCGAGGAAACAGGAGAATCGTGTGAAGAACATTCATCAAACTGTTAAACCTTAAAATTCATCATTTTTTCCCACATTTTTGTTTTTTTTTCATATATTTGTAAAAGCTGCAGTTTTTACATGACTCGACCAGCGTCTCCACCGTATCACGCTCCACCCAAACCTTCACTCACCGAACCAGAACCTGCCAAATGACTCCATCGACGCCGCTGATGGATGTGCGAGTAACGGCGCAGATAAGCCTCCGCCGCCTGAAGAGCGCCGCTTTTGTTCACCAGGAAGTGGATGGTATCGCACTGCCGACAAGCACAAGGCTGTTTACCACAAAACCTATTATTTTCTTTGGCCCGTCTCCACCTGATGGAGCCGATAGAGAGGGACTAGATCCATCAGACTGCAGTCGGACTTGGCACTGGAGCTCCAACTCCACGACAAACTGTTTATTTTATATCGTCTTTAAACTTTAAGCTTCATCTGAGTCGATTTTGGCAAACGCTTCCCACAAAATGAGACACAGAATCAGGTGAACATTTGGGACTAAAGGAGGTGGGAGGATTATGAAGCCGACTCCATCAGCTCCATCCCTCACTGGAGCCATCTGTGGGTCTCACTGCTGAGGCTGGAGCTGCTCGCCACGGAAAACGCCATGGAAACATCCACGGCGACGTGAGTTAAAGGGACGGGGACTCACGTTTGGGGGTGAAAATGTGTTTTTAAAGGTTCTATATGACACAAAATGAACTTCTGTCATGTTCTAAGGCTGTTACCTCCTCAAAAACAGACCTGGAGCTGTGTTTCTCCACTTCTCTAAAGCTCAAAATGCTCTGTTCCACCTTGTGATGTCATCAAGTGGTAGATTCCAACAGTTTTTAAGAGCTCGTTTTACCTTTAGTTCAGTAGAGATTGGCAACTCCAGAGCAGAAATGTATTCAAAATTATTAATAATGCAGCTCCACCTACATTGAAAAAAAAAAAAAAAAATTAAACTTTCTTGTGAAGAAACTCCTCACTCCTCTCTGAACTGAACTGCACAGGTCCAAACTGATCCTCGGTCTTTGCTCTGTCGCCTTTTCATTTGAAACCATCAGAGAATCAGCTCCAGACTCTGAAACTGTCTGTAGATTTGCATCATTTTACAAGAAATCTGGAAAAAGTACATTTTAGATAATCAGACGTGTCGACATCAGTCTGGTTCATTCATACTGTTCTGTTTTGCTGTAAAAACCTGCACAGATGATGTTTTATACGTGTTTGGACCTTAGGAAACATACTGAACTGGACATAGGGAAGTTTTAGTGTATTTTCCTGGTAATGTCAATGTAATTCTAATGAAATGTGTATTTTAATGTGTTCTGCCCAGACACTGCAGGGGGAAAGTAGCAGCAGCTAAATCTGGTACAAATCATCTTTTCTTTTGTAAGATTAATGCATCTGTACATGGTCCCTGTGAAATAAAGAAAAAAAAAAAAAATAAAGAAATTAGCATCCAAATGATTCTAGAAATGAAGGTGTGTGGAGTTTAAAAACACAGTGGAGCACTTCCTGTATCACCACATGATGACATCACAAGGTGGAACAGAGTGTTTTTGGTTTGAGAGAAGAACTCAGCCTAAATCTGCAGGTTTGTGTGTTAAACATGTGAATGAAACAAAACCCAACTCCAGGTCTGTGTGTGACGAGGAAACAATATTAAAACAGGTCAGAAAACAGTGTATTATGGCCCTTTAATAAAGCCGAGGGTTTTAGGAACTAATAATAATAAAAAAAAAAATTAAAAAATTAATAAATAACATAATAACATAAAATAAATAAATAAAATAAAAAATAAAAAAAATACATAAAAAATAAGATAAGATAAGAAATGCCTTTATTAGTCCCACAGTGGGGAAATTCCAATATAAATAAATGAAAATAAAATAACATAAAATAAATAAATATAATAAAAAAATTAATTAAAATAAAATAAATAATAAAATAAATACATAAAAAAAATTAAAAAATAAATATAAAATAACATAAAGTAAAAAATAAATAAATAAATAAATAAATAATAATAATAAATAAATAAATAAATCAAAAACAAATAAATAAAAAAAGATATATATTTATTTTGTTGGCACCTTTCGAACACCCAAGATCAGTTTACAGTAAAACCAGGGGATAAAAATAGTCTAAAAATTAAAATTAAACACCATAAGCGGTTTTGAAAAGGCAGGTCTTTAGTGGGTTTGAACGTGTCGATGGCGTTGAGCGTTTGAACATGTCGATGGCGTTGAGCGTTTGAACATGTCGATGGCGTTGGAGCGGCGTGTTCCAGGGTCTGACGGCTCCGGCTCACTTTGTGCTGAGTCTGAACGAGACTGAAGTGAGATTTTTAGGAAAACATCAACACAGGGAAAATTGGGCTAAAGCTCGAGGGGAAACTTTGTTAGACTGAAGCTGAAGCTGCTAAAAATCATCATTTATTATGCATGTTTGTTTTAAAATATTCCATATAAGTACTCCCATTGTGCTGAGTCTGAGCACTTTTAACGGCAAAAACGACAGGTTAAAAGGTGAGGGCAAACACTACAACACAGGAAAAAGGTCTGGAAAGTTGATTTTGCAGAAGAGGCCAGTGTCTGTAAGTCCACACTGTTCCCTACAGGGGGCGCTATTTAGGGGTTACAGCATTTTTACATGTGTCTGAATGTCCAGTTGGTGAAAAAGTAGTGCACTCAAAATTTTGCATGATGCCTCTTGAAAAGTAGTGGGTGTCGGTGGTCACTAGAGCGGTCAAAACAGACCACAATGCATTGCAAAAGTCAGAAAAACAACAGTGGACAGAGACAGGTCTTTAACTGGACACGACACGACTGAATGAAGCAGATGAAGCTCTGGTTTATCTCACTGTTGATCCTGATTATGAATAAAACACTCTGAAATAAACTGCTTTCTGTGTAAAGTTGCTAGCTTTAGCCGTTTACCTTAGCTCGAGCTGTTAAAAGAGCGAGAATTTCCACATTTCAGACAGAATTTTTTAACAATCTAGTCTGTTTGCATGAGATTCCAGCTTTACAAAACGAGTATGATTAGTATTAGTTCATAACTGTGTAAAGAAGTGGACGGAGTGAGTGTGACGTCACCCACAGCGTTCGGCTCCAGTCAAATGAAGCTCGTCGAGGCTAACAGTTATAGCGGCTAATTTGGAGCTTCAGATAATGAATTCCGACCACGAGTACCATAGCAACCAAAGAGCCAATCAGGAGCGAGGATGTTGAAGGTAACGCCCGCTTTCTCGCCCACACCGCTGGTTTAGCAGGGAGCGAGCGCTTAGCAACACTGTCAATCAAACCTGTTGCTAACGCTAGCAGGAGCGACCTCGGGTAAAGAAAGCGTCTGATCTGTCTGTTTTTAATGTTCATATCTTGATTTACAGACACAATAGTGAAATAAAAGAGTGGATAGAGACAGAAGTGCGTCCGTGCTCACTTCCTGTTTTAGACTTTTTTTCACCCGACTCAGAGTCACATGAGCTGAAAGTAGTGACCCGTGTGTCCAAATCTCTCTGAACGAGGCTCTAAAGCTCGGTTCTCCAACGTGTGGCTCTCTTTCCAAGCAGCTCACCAAGCCATTTCTGAATTAAACATATTGTGCTCAAACACAGTTAATTAGATGCTAATTATCTCTGTAAATGTGTGTTTTTGATGCCTAACTTTGTGCAATAATAAATGCATGACGCTTTATGTTTTCTAGACGTCTAACGGTACCAATCTAAGGCTGACTGTGGCTCTTATATTTTTTAAAACACTAAAATTAGTAGCTCTCTAACATATTTGTTTTGTAAAGACAGTTCAAACTCTCAAACTCTTCTAACTGTTTTTCGTCGTGAATGAAACGCCAGCCGCCTTTACAAACCTCTCCCAGCGTTCTGAAATAATCGTCTTTTACAATCTTGCCCCGTCTTTCCTCCGGGGGCAGAGTGAGCGAATGTAACGACATCTCACTGCGCCTCACCTGTCACTCGGGTCGACTCTGCCCACGGTCGCTCTTTATGACCACGGCGCTCGAGGAGAGACGCCACAAAGCTCTGGTTTTGTGACTGTCCGGCCGCACGCTCACACAGGACCACAGCTGAGTAAAGCACAGGCGTTTTTAAGATTCACTTTATTCTAAAACAGTGTCACAACAGTGGCTCAGTTGGTAGAGCGTTTGTCCAGTGATCTCAAAGTCGGAGGTTCGAATCCTGCTCTCGACATGAACATCCATTATCAAGAGGTCCGATCCAACGACCCACAGGTTGATGGTGCGATTCCAGGTCCCACAGATGAATGCTGTTGTTGTGTCCTTGGGCAAGACATCATCAGCTGTTATGAAACGAAGGGCTGAGTGAAAGAGCGGAGGCTGCAGTCTGCTTTTGTCACTACAGTTGCGCCTCTCTATCTCACAGTTCACCTTTTTCAGCCCCCTGTTTTGCGGATTTGTTAGTATTTTAGTCCAGCTTTGTATGTTTTTTTTTTTTTTTTGTTTGAACGTGAAATGTGTTCTGCGTCCTGATTGGCTAAGGACTGTAGACCATTGTGTTCTGCGTCCTGATTGGCTAAGGGACTGTAGACCATTGTGTTCTGCGTCCTGATTGGCTAAGGGACTGTAGACCATTGTGTTCTGCGTCCTGATTGGCTGAGGGACTGTAGACCATTGTGTTCTGCGTCCTGATTGGCTAAAGGACTGTAGACCATTGTGTTCTGCGTCCTGATTGGCTGAGGGACTGTAGACCATTGTCCATCAGTCTCCTCCGTGTCTCCTGTACAGTACAGAAGAATGTGTGTCAGACAAATTTACATAAATGTTGGATCAGTGTGACTCTGAAGTGCTGTATGTTTGCATTTTTTCTCCCCGACAAAAGCCACAATGTCGATGAAACGTTCTGCACCGACAAAGGCACCGACGAAGGTTTGAACTTTGTGTTTAAACAAGAGAGAAATGTGAGAAAATGTTAATGTCTGTGTGAGAAAAGTGTATAAAGTGTGTGGTGAGGGGTTTTACAGACAAGAAACAGAGAGAATAATTTTCAAAAATAAAGCTGATACTTCACGGATTTCGCCTATTGCGGGTTATTTTTCAAACGAGGGACCACTGCACTCGCTGAAAAGATGTTTTACAAAGCTTCTTTTCAACCTGAAGATGAAGCTGTGTCATGTGATGAAAGCAGCAGGTTCTGGTGTCGACATCTTAAAATAAATCTGCGTCACATGTTACTGAGAAACAAGTTCACCTCAGTGTTTGTAAAGCACAGTATTCAGCACAAAAACCATGCTTTCATGTACTGTCTCCAACATCTGACATTCCCAGAGTCAAAATGTATTTTTTCTTACTAAAAAAAGCGCCAAACTCCCGCCAAACATGAGAATTTGCACACCTCCACTGAGATTCACAAATATTCAGCCAATCGTAGTAAAAGCCAAAGTTAAATCTGTCAACTGGACGAAACGTTGAAGGAGTGAAGACGTTTGGCTCCTCGTCCAAGTCGCTTCTTCAGTTCTGCTCAGATTTCTGCTGGTCTTATATCTGTCTGACAGTTTTAACTTTGGCTTTTACGATGAATCAGACCTGAACGACTGAAGGAATTGTTGAAATCGATATTGTCAGACCTCCTTCAGTCTCCTGTCGAGTGCTGTTACTGTTACTACTACACTGAAGTAGAAGTACTCACCTCTGGATAGGACTTTGTATAAATCTTCTCAGGTTGCTCCGGTTTGGCGGCTCGTCGACGGCAGCACACCTCCTCGTTATATAAGACACACAGACAGGTACATCGGCAGGTGTCTGTCAGGGTGCGATCGTGGTGAGATGTTCAAACGTTTAGCGAGCACACCGAGAGTCAGTTCTTTTTAAAGTTTTTGTTTTGCCCGAAGTTTGAAATCTTGGCACAAACTTATAATCCAGCGTTTGAGTGATGTAAGCCGACGAGTTCATTTCCCATGATTCAGTGTGTGACTGTGGTGCTAATATTTATGAATAAAATAAGACTTTTTTTTGCAGTTTTTGCATAAGGAGACAGAGAAAGTCCTTGAAAACTGGACTTCTGGAGGGGGGGTGAAGCTAACTGAAGGTACTGCTCTGTCTGTGGCCTTGTTAGACTTTAATCTGAGCTTTAATTTAGCACAATCTGACTTATCTGAGCTGATTTGTGCTGTTAAACAAGTCCCTCTCACATAACATTGCAGTCACAAGCTAGCATTAGCATTAGCATTAGCCGACAGCTTCTTAGTTTGTCACGCTCACCTTTTTATTGAAAATCAAACACCTAAACTGTCACATTTTAAAAAGAGCGACCTAAAAATCCAGGACTGCACTTGAAACTTGAAAACGTTCTTTAAAATAACTAAACCAAACTAAAAAATCCAAAATGGAAACTTACAAGACATGACACAAGGGGCCAACAGGGGGCAGAGGAGAGCACAGAGTTTATGAGCACACAGAGGAACAAGACACAAGGCCATGTCTCAATTCAACATTTGCGAAGTACCCGGCAATGAAGCATGCTTCCGTCGACCGCAAAGGAAGAAGAAGAAAGAAGAAAATCAGGCGTGGTGCATGATGGGATATAGCGAAGTCTGCTCGACGATCTCCATGGAAACGCAGGGCACATTTGTCGGCCGCATTCGTCGGATATATGAAATGGGACAGGCCTTATCGCGCTGGAAGTGACGTAAATGCCCTTTAAATGCAGCCGACGAAGTGTGAAACTGTCGAATTGGAAAAAAAAGGAGGGGAACAGGAAGTAAAACTCAAACTCGCACATAGAGGTACAGAACTTTCAAAATAAAAGCAGGTTTAGAATAACGAAATGAACCATAAACGCTCTCACTGATCACACACTCCTGAAAATGTGATAGTTCAATCTTTTTTGTAGTTAATCTTAAAACTTTATGTGCACATGGTGTCACCACGGCAACTGCTGAACATTCCACCATACACGTACATGCAAAACACCCCCAGAGTGATGTCACGGTGAAAATGTCTACACGGAATAAGCTTTTTTCACACTGCTTCTCTAATCAAATGTGTAAAGGAAACGTCATGGTTAGCAGTTCGAATCCCGCTCTCGATTTAAACGTCAGGTTGGCGGTGCGATTCCAGCTTCCACAGATGAAGGCTGCTGTTGTGTCCTTGGGCAAGACACTTAACCCACCTCGCCCCCAGTGTCTGTGTGCACCGATGTTTGAATGTGTGTGATCTAAAGCGCTTTGAGTGTCTTGAAGATGGAAAAGCGTGAAAAAAGATATGACAAAGCTAAGTACAATTCGCTAACAGCACATTTCAGACGTATCTTCAGAGATCGAACATTCTGGACGTATCTCCAAAGATTGAACATTTCAGACGTATCTCCAGAGATTGAACATTTTGGACGTATCTCCAGAGATCGAACATTTCGGACGTATCTCCAGAGATCGTTGGAACCATCTGCAGATTCAAAGTTCGTTCATTTCGTTGTTCGACATCAGCACATTGTATTCCATGAAGATCCTCCATTTTGTTTGTCCATCACCTCCAAATTACCTCCTCCGCGCCGTTTAGCCGTATCGACATGAGTCACGACACAGAGCTCGCAGTATTTTTAGATACAAACTCATTTAGTTTACGAGCAGCAGATGCCCTCCCGCTCGTCTGGGGTTTGATCCACATTTCATGACAACGTTTTTAGACGTGGACTTTAAGTTACACTATGAGAGAAAAAACTCACTTAAGGTGAATAAAAACAGGCCGAATAATGATATTTAGTAGTGGTGGTAGTAATAATAGCAGTAGTATTCGCAGTAGTAGCAGTAGTAGTGGTAGTAATAGCAGTAGCAGTAGTATTCACAGTAGTAGTAGTGGTAGTAATAGCAGTAGCAGTAGTAGTAGTGGTAGTAATAGCAGTTGCAGTAGTAGTAGTAGTCAGTAGTAGTGGTAGTAATAGCAGTAGTAGCAATAGTAATAGTGGTAGTAATAATAGCAGTAGCAGTAGTATTCGCAGTAGTAGTAGTAGGGTAGTAATAGCAGTAGTAGTAGTGGTAGTAATAGCAGTAGCAGTAGTAGCAGTAGTAGTAGTGGTAGTAATAGCAGTAGCAGTAGTAGCAGTAGTAGTAGTGGTAGTAATAGCAGTAGCAGTAGTAGCAGTAGTAGTAGTGGTAGTAATAATAGCAGTAGTATTCGCAGTAGTAGCAGTAGTAGTGGTAGTAATAATAGCAGTAGTATTCGCAGTAGTAGCAGTAGTAGCAGTAGTAGTGGTAGTAATAGCAGTAGCAGTAGTAGTCACAATAGTAGTAGTGGTAGTAATAGCAGTAGCAGTAGTAGCAGTAGTAGTAGTAGTGGTAGTAATAGCAGTAGCAGAGTAGCAGTAGTAGTAGTGGTAGTAATAGCAGTAGCAGTAGCAGCAGTAGTAGTAGTGGTAGTAATAATAGCAGTAGTATTCGCAGCAGTAGTAGCAGTAGTAAGGTAGTAATAATAGCAGTAGTATTCGCAGTAGTAGCAGTAGTAGTGGTAGTAATAGCAGTAGCAGTAGTATTCACAATAGTAGTAGTGGTAGTAATAGCAGTAGTAGCAATAGTAATAGTGGTAGTAATAGCAGTAGCAGTAGTATTCGCAGTAGTAGTAGGGGTAGTAATAGCAGTAGCAGTAGTAGCAGTAGTAGTAGTGGTAGTAATAATAGCAGTAGTATTCGCAGTAGTAGCAGTAGTAGTGGTAGTAATAATAGCAGTAGTATTCGCAGTAGTAGCAGTAGTAGTGGTAGTAATAGCAGTAGCAGTAGTATTCACAATAGTAGTAGTGGTAGTAATAGCAGTAGCAGTAGTAGCAGTAGTAGTAGTGGTAGTAATAGCAGTAGCAGTAGCAGCAGTAGTAGTAGTGGTAGTAGTAATAATAGCAGTAGTATTCGCAGTAGTAGCAGTAGTAGTGGTAGTAAATACCTCCAGTAGTATTCGCAGTAGTAGCAGTAGTAGTGGTAGTAATAGCAGTAGCAGTAGTATTCACAATAGTAGTAGTGGTAGTAATAGCAGTAGCAGTAGTAGTAGTGGTAGTAATAGCAGTAGTAGCAATAGTAATAGTGGTAGTAATAGCAGTAGCAGTAGTATTCGCAGTAGTAGTAGGGGTAGTAATAGCAGTAGCAGTAGTAGCAGTAGTAGTAGTGGTAGTAATAGCAGTAGCAGTAGTAGCAGTAGTAGTAGTGGTAGTAATAGCAGTAGCAGTAGTAGCAGTAGTAGTAGTGGTAGTAATAGCAGTAGCAGTAGTAGCAATAGTAATAATGGTAGTAATAGTAGTAGCAGTAGTATTGGCAGTAGTAGTAGTAGTAGTAGTAGTTAATTACTACACTACAGCCACAATAAACATGAAGAAAGACTTAATTTATAATGGAAAAATAGTTTATTAAGAAGAATTAATGAGGCAGGATTCAGGATTTTGTCGCCTCTAAACCTGAATCTTTCTTAAAGTGGGGATATTATATAAAATTGAAATTTTTTTTATCTTAAACAAAGCATGTCTGAAGAGGTTTGAGATGTCATCCATGCATTTTTGAGTAATCTAGTGATCTCTCCTGGCCTCTGTTCAGAAATACCTAAAGGTTAGCTGTAAAATTCTGTACGAGGCTCCACCCACTTCTACCCAATAGAAGTAAATACCTCCTCTTTAATACTCCATAGAAGTAAATACCTCCTCTTTAATACTCCATAGAAGTAAATACCTCCTCTTTAATACCCCACAGAAGTAAATACCTCCTCTTTAATACCCCATAGAAGTAAATATCTCCTCTTTAATACCCCACAGAAGTAAATACCTCCTCTTTAATACCTCATAGAAGTAAACACCTCCTCTTTAATACTCCAAAGAAGTAAATACCTCCTCTTTAATACCACATAGAAGTTAATACCTCCTCTTTAATACCCCATAGAAGTAAATACCTCCTCTTTAATACCCCATAGAAGTAAATACCCCCTCTTTAATACCACATAGAAGTAAATACCCCCTCTTTAATACCACATAGAAGTAAATACCTCCTCTTTAATACCCCATAGAAGTAAACACCTCCTCTTTAATACCCCATAGAAGTAAATACTTCCTCTTTAATACCCCATAGACGTAAATACCTCCTCTTTAATACCCCAAAGAAGTAAATACCTCCTCTTTAATACCCCATAGACGTAAATACCTCCTCTTTAATACCACATAGAAGTAAATACCTCCTCTTTAATACCTCAAAGAAGTAAATACCTCCTCTTTAACACCCCAAAGATGTAAATACCTCCTCTTTAATACTCCATAGAAGTAAATACTGCCTCTTTAATACCACATAGAAGTAAATACCTCCTCTTTAATACCACATAGAAGTAAATACCTCCTCTTTAATACTCCAGAGAAGTAAATACCTCCTCTTTAATACCACATAGAAGTAAATACCTCCTCTTTAATACTCCATAAAAGTAAATACCTCCTCTTTAATACCCCATAGAAGTAAATACCTCCTCTTTAATACTCCATAAAAGTAAATACCTCCTCTTTAATACCCCATAGAAGTAAATACCTCCTCTTTAATACCCCATAGAAGTAAATACCTCCTCTTTAATACCACATAGAAGTAAATACCTCCTCTTTAATACCCCATAGAAGTAAATACCTCCTCTTTAATACCACGTTCTCATTTTATAAGGTTTACTTCGCTGTTAATGTTTGTTTTCCATACATTAGTTGTACACCAGCAGCATATGCAAACACATTAAGAACAAACACACAGAGACGCGTTTGTGCCCAGACTTAAACTGCAGTGGATTAAGTTGGAGTGTGACAATCAAAGGCTCGCGCTCGCCTCTGATCTCGTACTATTACTGACAAACTGAAACAAACACAAACCAGCTCGAGCCAGATCACACAAATGTTCACTCCAATTACTCCCACTGTGACTCCGGCGACGACGCGAGCAGCCGTAATGAGGACGCTTCTAAACCAGAGGCCCCGCACACGACCGGGGCGGGTTTCAAGAAGAGCGAGGAACACTGAGGTCTTAATGTCAAAATACAACATATGTTACGGTTAAGAGCCGGTTTTATAGGAATATTTTGGATTTATAGCATCTATTTTTCATTCAGTACAGATGCTAAGCTAGTTTTGTAGCCACAGCTGCCCTAATGCTTGGATGAGACATGGCTGCTAATCTGTGCAAACGGCCAAGAAATGACTAAGTGAGTCTGACGTCACCCACAGCGTTCGGCTCCAGTCAAATGACGCTCATCAAGGCTAGAGCGGTTATAGCGGCTAATCTGGAGCTGCGTTTCATATTTGGGATTCTATCATAGCAACCAAAGAGCCAATCAGAAGCGAGGCTGTTGAAGGTAACGCCCCTTTCCGCCCACACCACTGGTTTATCAGGGAGCAGGCTCTTAGCAACGCTGTCAATCAAACCTGTTGCTAATGCTAACAGCAGTGACCTCGGGGAAAGAAGGACCTGATGTGTCTGTTATTAATGTTCATATGTTGATTTACAGACACAAAAAGTGAAATAAAAACCCCAGGATCATGTAGAGGGTTAATACAAACATTTTAGACCAAAATGAGTCTGACAGCAGCAGGTACAGAGAGAGAGAGAGAGACAGTTAAAAAAAAAAAAAAACCCTCCCTCAAAATAAAAAAAAAAAAAAAACAAAAAAAAGTAACTCAAAAAAAAAAAAAAAAAAAAAAAAAAAAAAAAAAAAAAAAATCAATATAACAAAACATAAAATAAATCAACTGAAAATAACTTAAAAAATCAACTAAAAATAACAAAAAAAAAAATAAAATAAAATGAAGAAAATAAACAAAACAAAACAAAACTGAAAATAACTAAAGCAATAAATGAACCCAGGATGATGTAGAGGGTTAATACAAACATTTTAAGACCAAAATGACGAGTCTGACAGCAGCAGGTACAGACAGAGGGGACACAGATTTTCAAAAGAAAGTGAATTGGAGCCAGAGTCCATGATCACCTCCTGTTTGTAACACGGCGGCTTTTAGCTTTAGTTTCATAGAGATTGCCAATTCCAGGAGCTGAAATGATCCAAACGTTTCTAGAAATGAAGGTGCGTGGAGTTTAAAAACACTTGGAGTGGAGACACTTCCTGTTTTACCACATGATGACATCACAAGGTGGAACAGGGTGTTTTCAGTTTGAGAGAAGAACGTCTCAGCCTAATTATGCAGCGTTTGTGTGTTAAATATGTGTGGATGAAACAAGAAAACACAACTCCAAGTCTGTTTGTAACGAGGAAACAACATTAGAACAGATCAGAGAATAACGTCATTTAAAAACTACCACTTCATGACATCACAAGGTGGAACAGAGCATTTTGAGCTTTAGAGATGTAGAGAAATACAACTCCAGGTGTGTTTTTGAGGAAGTAACAGCATTAGAACATGACTTAAACCTCATGAGAGTCCATTTTGTGTAATTTTGGACCTTTAAACTACTATTCTGTATCACCACATGATGACATCACAAGGTGGAACAGAGTGTTGTCAGTTTGAGAGAAAAACTCAGCCTAAATCTTCAGTGTTTGTGTGTTTGAAACAAAAAAACACAACTCCGGGTCTGTTTGTGACGAGGACAGAGTGGCGTAACATGGGCCCTTTAAGGTAATATGGGCCGTTTAAGGTAATGTGGGCCATTTAAACTTAAAAACACCTAAACTTACCTGGATTTTTACACTTTTCCAGCTTCTCAAACTCCCCAAAAACATCTGAAAAATCCCTCTGTAGATCACAATTTTACCAGCAGCATTTTTCAGTCAAACTCGAGCTCCGCCGCACAGTTTGCCCAAAATTATTTTGCTCAAAACTGCGACGCCGGCCTTATAATTATTCCCACATCCAGCACATCACATGGGAGCTCCTTTCATCAATATTGATTACACTAATTATGGCTAAGTGATTATGTGCTAAATTGAATGACCGTGCATCCTTCAGTCAAAACAATAGATTTGAAATTGCGCTGGGCGACGCACACTCGGGAGCAGAGCCGTTTTCTAATGAGATATCGGGGGAATTAGACGAGCTTTTCATTCCACTCGGAGGAAGCAGATCTGTCAGTAATCTGCAAACACCCTCCTCAGCTCTTTTAACGATTTCATTCTTGTTGTTTGCTTTCTGCATAATTAACCTCGTTACATTATCTGGCATTAGATCTAATTAAATCCATGCTTTTATACTGTCGTCCCAGTCAAACACATGACGCGACGAGGCTGTGATTTCAAACTGAAACTGAACTTTGACCAAGTTTAAGAAGAAAAAAAGACAGTTTTTGTTTTGGGAATTATTCATAAAGTTATTTGAATGGTTGTGTTACATTTTGTTCACTGTAAATCGCTGCATCTCAAACAGTGTGTCGTCGTATCCAAGCTGGGTCACGAGGTCAGGGGACTCCCACACTTCCCTCACCCCAGACACTTCCTCCAGCTCCTCCAGTGGGGTCCCAAGGTGTTCCCAGGTCAGCCCTACAGTTAATTTTCTGGAAAATTTGCCTCAAAACCATAAACTGTATGTGTAAATGGACATAGCTAACCTGCCACGTTCCAAACAGGAAGTGATCATCTGGCTCCAATTCACTTTCTATTGAAAAAACTGTGTCCTCTCTCTCTGTAGCTGCTGCTGTCAGACTCGTCATTTTGGTCTTAAATGTTTGTATTAACCCTCTACATGATCCTGGGGTCCTTTTTTTTTTTTTTTTTTTTTTTTTGTAGTTATTTGATTTTTTTTTTTTTTTTTTTTTTTTTTTTTTTTTTTTTTTGAGTTGATTTTTTTTTTAGTTATTTCAGTTTTTGTTGTACATTTTTATTTTTATTTTTTTAAATTTTGAGTTATTTTATGTTTTGTTATTTTGAGTTTTTATTTTTCTTTTGAGTTATTTGGGATTTTTTATTTTTATTTTTTAGTTGCTGAGGGCTCTTTTATTTGTATTTTTTATTATTATTATTTTTTTTTAACTTGTCCTCTCTCTCCGGACCGAACCGGAACAAGCTGAGAAACGAAGAGCCGGAACAAGCTGAGAAACGAAGCTGGACCGAGGATAAACACGAAAACAGACAGAACCGTGACCCCCTCTACATGATCCTGAGGTTTTTACTTCACTATTGTGTCTGTAAATCAAGAAATGAACATTAGCAAGAGACAAATCAGGCGTCTTCTTCCTCCTAGCGTTAGCAACAGGTTTGATTGACAGCGACAGCGTTGCTAAGCTCCTGCTAAACCAGGATAACACTCCACAGGATATACAGTGTTTTATTGTACTTATCTGTATATTTATAAATGTTCTATAGAAATAAAATAGAATTGAGGTTAAAGCTGCACTCTGTCACTTTTCTGCTTGTCTCCACAGAGATGGTATTGCTTTCCTGAGACTTTTCCACAGTACGGCATTAAACATACTGTGTCTATGTTGCATTTATCATATTACATGTTTTTATTGTTCAAAAATGCCTAGAAAAACACACACGCGCTCATACATACTGTGAGTGGGGTCGCCTCTCCACAGATCTGACCTGTAACTCAGCACGGTTCGGGCAGGAAGGGGCGTTACCTTCAGCAGCCTCGCTCCTGATTGGCTCTTTCGTTGCTATGATACTCGCGGACAGCTCCAAATCCGCCGCTATAACTGCTAGCCTCGATTAGCTTCATTAGCTTCACCCTGGGTGTTAAGTGCAGGGCTGGGGGTGGGGATAGGGGGTAGGTGCAAACTCAAATTTTCAAAACGCTTAAGCCTCAAACGCAGAGCAAACTCAAACATGAATGAACTTATCAATAATACAACTAATGAGAGCCCATTTTTCATACTGCGTCCTCTTTAAAAGTCCTATTTCACAGTCTAACAGGCGACTAAACACACGATTTCACGACCTTATAACTCCATCGCATGTCAATTATGTGATCGATATAAATCACAGCCCGGCGCGTTAAACAGCTCTGTTTTTATCGCCCCGAACGAGCCCTTCAGATCGACGTGAGGCCGCTTCATTTGCTGCTGGTTATGTTCATATGTTTAGCCGTGTTCTGGTACATGTGACGACGTGAACCGGAACAAGGTCAAACCGCGTTATAATGACCTCGGAGAGCAGAGGCCGACACAGCAGCATGTCAGATCTACCCAGGCTCCCTATGAAATACTAATTAATGAAGTAACCATGAGCACGTGAGCCTCTCATGGGACGAGTACGAGAAAAGGGTGAAGCAACTTAAAGGGGCGATATGACGCAAAACTGACTCCTGTGAGCGTTAAGTCATGTTATAAAGCTGTTTTCTCCTCAAAAAACAGACCTGGAGCTGTGTTTTGTTTCATTCACACATGTTTGACTAACACTTTATTATTAGTCTGTAACATCTCCAAACCTCAAAACGCTCTGTTCCACCTTGTGATGTCATCAAGTGGTAGTTTTCAAGTTAACAGCTCCTTTTATTACCTTTTGTTCAGTAGAAATGGGCAATTCCAGAGCTGAAATCATCATCCAGATGAGTCTAGTGAAGGTGTCTGGAGTTTAAAAACACAGAGGAGAACTTCCTGCATTACCACATGATGACATCACAAGGTGGAACAGAGTGTTTTCAGTTTGAGAGAAGAACTCAGCCCTAAATCTGCAGGGTTTGTGTGTTAAACATGTGTGAATGAAACAAAAAAACCCGACTCTGGGTCTGTTTGTGATGAGAAAACAACATTAGAACAGAGATCAGAGAATAGAGTAACTATGAGAAAACTACCACTTCATGACATCACAAGGTGGAACAGAGCATTTTGAGCTTGGGAGATGCACAGAGACACAACTCCAGGTCTGTTTTTGAGGAGGGAACAGCATTAAAACATGACTTAAACCTCATGAGAGCCCATTTTGTGTAATATTGGACCTTTAAACTACTATTCTGCATTACCACATGATGACATCACAAGGTGGAATGGAGTGTTTTCAGTTTTAAGAGAAAAACATAGTCTAAATATGCAGGATTTGTGTGTTAAATATGAGTGAATAAAGCAAAACACAACTCCAGGTCTGTTTGTGATGAGAAAACGTCATTAGAACAGATCAGAAAACAGCGTCACGTGGCCCCTTTAAACCAGTGTTTCTCAAAATGTGGTGCACCTCCAGGTCGTGGCATTTCCTCATTTAGATCCATCATTTCCACTGAGTCATTGAGTCTTATCGTGCTTAGAACTGTGGAAGTCGTGTGATCGTGTTTTAAAACTGGTTTAGCTCTGGACAGGGCCGGTTCAGACTATAATCAGACTGAGCAGCTGCTTAGGGTCCCGAGGCCACCAGGGGGCCCCCAAGAGCCCACACATTTATATTGAAAATATAATATATGAAGTTTTATTGGACACAGGGCTTGTGTGTTTACAGCAGCCTAAATATCCCTCTAAAACTATTATATTTGTTTTACATCTATAGTAGTAAAGCTGTCGACATTAAGACATCCGCCTCTCGCTGCCCCCTGCTGGACACTGGCCTATTGACTAAGCTGCTACTATTGTTTTTAAGTTATTGCGTGAGAGTGAATATCTGTAATTGGTTATTGATTGCGGATCAATGTTTGTATATGAGTTTTTCTGAAGTGATGTACTTTTTAGAATGATGAATTTTAACTTTTTAATGTGATTTTCTTTTAGTCTTTAAGTGACACTTAACATCTGTCAAGGGACAACACATATGTACATTAAACAGTGAACAGTAAATGCTGATTAATGTGCACTGTCCCTGAAATAAATAAATAAATAAATAAAAAAAAAATAAAAAAATACATAAAATGAAATTAATACAATAAATAAAATAATAATCATAAAAAATAAATAAATAAAAAAAATAAATAAATGAATGAATAAATAAAATAAATAAAATAAATAAAATAAATAAATAAAATAAATAAATAAATAAATAAATAAAATAAATAAAATAAATAAATAAATATAAATAAATAAAAAAAAAAAAAAAATAAAAAAATAAATAAGTAGGGCAGAGGAGAGGGCAGCTTTATAATGTAAATGTAAACCTACTGTCGCCAACTGGAACACATTAAAATCCGCCAGAACGAAGAAAAAATGTCTAGAATAAAAAAATCTTGACCCCCCCTTATATGTTTGTTCTGTTCTTGTGACCATAGTTCAGTTGTTGTGACATTCTGGATGTTTTCAGTCTGATGTTGGTCAAATAAACACAAATACAACTGGTCAAAGTGACGAGAGCAGAGTCAAAATGTGTAAAATGTGAATCACCAACAGCTGAGACAGGAGGGGGCCCCAGAGACAAACTCAGCTAAGGGCCCCCTGAAAGCTAGAACCAGCCCTGACTCTGGACTAGTTACAAACCTGCAGAGATCTGGAGGCGCTGGGACGTTCAAATCTTGTCTTCAGTGCCTGGTTAAAGGTTTGAGAGCCATTTTCTGAAGCTGTTTTTGGAGTTGGAAGAGCGAATGTCAGAACAACAATTAGCTTAGAGCATTGGCAGGTCGGTTTGACACTGTTTTCGCCAAAAGCCATGTACCAGAGAGGTTTGGCTCTGCTCTAGGTGGTTTAAAACATTATTTTTCCCACCAGTTTTGGAGTAATATTTAAGTCCGATGCCGTTCCTGTCAGAGTTTAGCAGCAGCTGGTGTAACATTATCCCTGTACAGACCAGTTTAACAAGCGAACACCTGGAAAATGCTTTAACAAAACCTGCAACCTGTAAAAAAAAAAGCCTGAAAACGAGCACGCCATAATGATCATTCTCCTGCTCGTACCTGCTCATTTGTGTTACATTGTCAGGCTGTGGGAGGGCGTCAGAACACACCTGTAATTAGCAAACAGGTGGACGGCGTTCTTCTCAAAGTGTGGCACTGCGCTCGGATCACTGCGATGCCAGACTGAAACTCTGTCGACTTTTTCACTTTGGGTTTTTTTTGGATTAAATCAAAGATGGCCGACAGTGACACGAGGCTAAATCATGATTTTACATTTCATCTGTCCTTCGTTTGTGGATGATTTTATACACCAAGACTTCCCAATATTCAGACCATAACCCTTTTATCTTCACTATCATGTGAATGTTGATCTATATCCAGGGGTGTAGCACTAGATTCTGGGCCCCGGGAGCAAATTATTTTGGTTGTTGGTTTGATTGACCTGGAGTTGTGTTTTTTTTGTTTCATTCACACATGTTTAACACACAAACAAACCTGCAGATTTATGGCTGAGTTCTTCTGTCAAACTGAAAACACTCTGCTCCACCTTGTGATGTCATCATGTGGTAATACAGGAAGTGCTCCAGTTTGTTTTCTAACTCCACACACCTTCACGAGAATCATCTTATTGACCAAAAAAGCCAATGAAGACATACCTCTATTTCCAACCATGCAGGCGTGAAAATGTCATAAATGCTCTCATTGGAATGAATGGAGTAGTATTACGCAGGGTATTACGTATTACGGGTTTTTTTAGTTTAATTTTTGATAAATCGTGTCCCCTCTCTCTGTCCCTGCTGCTGTCAGACACATTTTGGTCTTAAATGTTCATATTAACCCTCGACATGATCCTGGGGTTTTTATATCACTTTTGTGTCTGTAAATCAACATATGAACATTAATAACAGACAAATCAGGTCCTTCTTTCCCCGACGTCGCTCCTGCTAGCGTTAGCAACAGGTTTGATTGACAGCGTTGCCTGCTAAACCAGTGTGCAGGCAGGAAGAGGTGTTACTTTCAAAAGCCCAGCCCCTGATTGGCTCTTTGGTTGCTATGATACTCACAGTCCAAATTCCCCACTATACCCACTCTTTTCTCGATAATCAGGACGTGTGTGGTGAACATGCTAGTTGTTGTTAGCATTATAGCGACAGCTAAACTCCACTGTGGCCTCTGAAAGTGGTGAAAAACTCATATAAACTCGTTAAATAACTCGATGCTGGGATTTCATAAGGTGAGGAACAACTTTGGCCTCTGCAAACGGTTTAAAATGAACTTTTTAAGAGAGTAAAAATGAGGTGCAGCGTTTTTAATTTGGAGTTAGCTTTATGCATGTCATCCATCGTTTTTTCTGTAATTTATAAAGCTAAAAAAGTGTTTCACTGAGCCCATTTTGTCCTGTTATTATGAATGTGAACATATTTGGACCAGGCACTGAAAGAAAAATGGCTCGTGAAAAGAAAAAAAACCCATTTGAATGAGCACAAAATGGCGCAGAGTTACAAACCGCTGATAAAACACTGATATTCGTCTGGGTGGGAGATTAAACAGGAGGATCTGGGCTGTTTCAAAGAGCTACAAATCTCCCAATTTCATCCAAGCGTTAGAAAATAAAGAATGAAACGCAAACGGCTCAGTCACCAAAGCATGAAGAAGCCTCTGGTGGTGCAGCGATGCCAGTGTCCCGTCTGTTTCGTGGCAGATCTTATCAATGAAGGGGGCACTTTGCTGGCGGGATTAGCTCGGCTTTGTGCGAGTGGGGATACTCATTAACTCTTGTTGACTTCTCACTACGATCTTAATCCCAAAGGAAGGACGGGCCACACCAACCGGAACGAGATCTGCTCAGCGGCGCCTAGAAATGCCAAATTCATACCCGCCGCCCATCGAAATGTAAAGGGCACTTCGGCGGGAAATGTAACGAGATTGTGTGCGTTCGGTTTAGACAGTGGAAGCCAAGCGAGCCCCGCCCTCCGCAGTTCAAACGCTCTTTCTAAATGTCATTATTGTGTTAGAAATAAACAGAACACACTTTGATCCTCGATGAGCCATAGAGCGGCTGGTTTTCGCGCCGCTGCCAACTCGAGCTCATTGAACACGGCCCAGTTCTGCTGCTGTTTGCCAAATGTGACAGATGACGGGAGCTGTTCAAAACTGTTCATTCTGCGTCGGAGCAGATGCAGACGGACAAAGCACAGACTGTGTAAAGAAGTGGACTAAAGGAGTGTGACGTCAACCACGTTCAGCTCCAAATGAATCTCATCGAGGCTGGAGCAGGTATAGCAGCGAATTTGGAGTCGAGTTCCATGTTTAAAAGTTACAACTGCGAGTATCATAGCAACCGAAGAGCCAATCCAGAGCGAGGATGTTGAAGGTAACGCCCCTTCCCGTCCACATCACTGGTTTAGCAGGGAGCGGGCCCTTAGCAACGCTGTCAATCAAACCTGTTGCTAACGCTAACGGGAGTGTTCATATCTTGAGACACAATAGAGACAAAAACCCAAGAATATGTAAAAATAAATCCTTTGTTGGACTAATCGATACGAAAATTTTTATCGAAACTAGATACTCATTTGATCAAAAGAAAAATCACATTAACAGGACAAAATTTGAGCTTTCCTGAACAGTTTTGGTTCAAATATAAAACCTTGAGGGACCATAAAGAATTATTTTGTCGTAAAAATTACTACAAAAGTACTTTTTTTTTTCATTTTCTCTGTGGTATCAAGTATTGAGCTTGACATTTCTGGTCTTGACGTATTGATTAAATAATAAGCAAGCTACATTGCTAATGCTAATGCTACGCTTGCTAACGCTAACAGGAACAACTTTGGAGAAAGAAGGCGCCTGTGCCTGATGTTCATATGTTGATTTACAGACACAAAAGTGAAATAAAAACCCCAGGATCATGTTTAGAGGCGCAGTTTTTCAATAGAAAGTGAATCGGAGCCAGAGTTTGAAGTAGGAAGCGGAAGTGTGTCCATGATCACTTCCTGTTTGGAACACGGTGATTAGCAGGTTACGTAACAAGAAAGGTGAGGTGAGCCCGAGTGCAGCACAAAGAGACGGTTCAGCTCAAAGTCTCGAAAAACAGATCAGATTTATTGAACAAAAAGCAAATTCAGAGCCTGCATGTCCTCTCAGATGAACAAAATAACACGAACAAACTGATTAGAAATGAATAACAGGTGCGGGGAAAACCAGGGAGGCAAAACAAGGAACGAAACTGGACTGTGGAAAAAACAAAACAGGCAGAAAACAAACTGTGACAGGTTAACTATGTCCAGGTCAACACACAGTGAACGGCTGAGGCAAATTCTCCAAAAAACAAAAAAGGAAAAGCCTATGCTGCTCGGCTGGCCTGGGAACGCCTTAGGATTCCACTGGAGGAGCTGGAGGAAGTGTCTGGGGTGAGGGAAGTGTGGGAGTCCCTGCTTAGACTCTTGTCCCCGTGACCCAGATAAGAGGACACACTGAGATTTTAACAAAATGTAATTATCCACATGACTAATAATAATTCCCAAAACTAAAAAGTTCTGTGCATCTCTTCGGTTAATTTGTCTGTTATTAATGTTCACATCTCGATTTACATATGGAATAAAAACCCCAGGATCATGTAGAGGGTTAATACGAACATTTAAGACCAAAATGACGAGTCTATGGGACAAAGATTTGACTTTTAACTTCATAAACTCACTATCACTTTGACCACATGTGTCAAACTCAAGGCCCGCGGGCCAAATGTGGCCCTCCACATCACTTTATGTGGCCCTCAACAGGGTAAATTCAAACGTCTGATGGTCTAAAATATCTGTGCAAACCCTCAGTCATCCAGGTCTGATCCAGAGCAAAGGACGAAGTTAAAATCTGTCACTGGACAACAACGATTTGTTCAGTTGACAGATTTAACTTCGTCTTTTGCTCTGGATGATCTAAAATGTCATTTTATCAGGAGATACACAGTTACACCGACATATTTAGACATCTAGGCAAATGTATGTGCAATATTTGAAACTTGAATAAGTAATAAATACAGAAACAGTTAATTAACAAGTTAAAAAAGTAGTTAGATTTATTTTACTTCTGTCCCTCTGAATGCATTTTACTGATGTGGCCCTGGGTGAAAATGTGTTTGACTTAGACGTTTTCATCGGTGGTGGAGCGTTTACTCTTGACGATCGCTCGAAACTATGTGACTTCCCTGGATTTTCTGTTACTGTTCCTGTGCTTAAAGCCACAGTCTGTAACTTTCTGGTGGTGGCGGCACATCGTCTGCATGATTCATGGAAATGGAAAGTTTAAACTAAACTTTGGATCATTCTCCAGGGACAGGACAGAGGCAGGTTTTACACCAGAAGTTTTTATTCTGTGGAGAACTTTTTCAGTGCAGTAAAGAAGGCTAAAAAGTGACCTACTGCAGCTTTAAATGACCTCACTGGGTTTAAATAAGGTTATATTGACTGATTGATTTATTGATTGATAGTTTTCCAGGATAATTATGGCAGATGAGACACTGCGATTGCCTCAGATACGATCTATTGTAAGAGGCGACTGGGCAGGACACCCTGTTTTTGTTTGAGTGTGGGGTCAAAGGTCAAAGGATCAGCAGTGACCTCCAAGGCGGCAGTGGACATATAGAATATTTATTCTGTGAGTGAATATGTGCGTATATACTCCAAGGTGGTGTTGTTGTTGTGAATATTTTTCCACATAAAATATTCAATGTACTGCTGAGATTTACAGACGCACACACAGAGACACACACACACACACACACACACACACACACACACACACACACACACACACACACACACACACTGCTTTATGCTGTATGACCCTCTATAACCCTCCTCCTCCTCCTCTTCTTCTCGTAGCGCTGCCCTTGGATCCAGAGCACACACTTGTTCAATACTTTATGAAGACGTGGGTGTGGTCACTGGTCCCTGAGGTCACACGGCCGTGATTGACAGGTGGATCGGTCAATCAGGGACAGGGACGCTTCACATTAAGACAAATACAGCTGCTTATGAGGAAAACACTGTGGATTTCTGCAGAATCAGTGAGAGAAACACCAAAGTCTGTTCATCTGAGTTGAGAGAATTGAGATTTTGGTTGTAGATGATGATGGTGATCAGTGAGCTCCTTCGTTTCACAAGTGTCACAGAAAAAAAAAAAAATCTAATTGCACGATTATGTTTGTTTCAGGCTTTGGACACGACAGCGAGTTCGGGACGAGACTCCGCTCTGGACCTGCAGGTCGACCTTTGTGCTGCACTAGAACAACTCCAACATCCTATAGATCAACAGATACAGACGAAGAGCAGAAAACAGATAAAATGTATATTAATATTGTTCAAATGCAAATCTTTGTTGTAACACTATATCACCACAGCGTTCGGCTCCAGCCAAACGAAGCTCATCGAGGCTGGAGCAGGTACAGCGGCGAATTTGGAGCCAAGTTTCATATTTGGAATCACGACCGTGAGTATCACAGCCGGAGCGAGGCTGTTGAAGGTGACGCCTCTTCCTTTATCAATGCTGTCAATCAAACCTGTTGCTAACGCTAACTGGAGCGACCTCTGGGAAAGAAGACGCCAGATTTGTCTGTTATTGATGTTCATATCTTGATTTACAGACACAATAGTGAAATAAAAACCCCAGGATCATGTAGAGGGTTAATACGAACATTTAAGACCAAAATGACGAGTCTGACAGCAGCAGGTACAGAGAGAGGGGCACAGCTTTTCAATAGAAAGTGAATTGGAGCCAGAAGTGTGCCCATGATCACTTCCTGTTTGGAATGCATTGGCTAGTAGTTTAGCTCTGTCCATTTATCAGTGACGTGTGTGAGGTTCATGAGGCTCTGATGTCGTCACAGATTTACAAACATATAAACCAGGTGTTGTACATTTGGCCCCGGGTCAGTTTTTCTCCCAGTGACTTGGGGCCAGAATAAAAAAGAATTTCAAAATAAAAGTCTGTATGAAATAGCTCTAATAGTATGAAATAAAAAAAATGGTTTTATATTGTTTTTTATCCTTATTCTGGTTCCCCAATTTTCAGTGGATTGAAGTCGTTAAATTTCTTACCATTTCGTACGTCTCTGTTTGAAAAGAGCGAGTCTTTGTCCCGTCGTCTGGAGCAAACCCTTTAGCTCCTTTAGCTCCTTTAGCGTTGGTCTTTTAATTCTAACCTCCTGCTTCGACCCAAAGTCCAGTTTAGAAAACTGAGCTTTAATATGTATCTTCCTCCATTTAAAAAGTAGAACAGACAAGAAGAAAAAAGTGAATGAATTGCTAAAGCTGACTTGCTAACTCTAAATTGTAGTTTGCGGCCCCTATTCTGCAGGAGTTACAAGAATCCCTGGGCTCACGAGCGCCCCCTAACATGAGGCAGGGTAACTGCGTGCCTCACCCCTTTTCACAGCCTTAAAGCAGCAGCGTCACTGCTACAGCTCAGTCAGAACATGTGAGGCACGAACGGCCTGTGCCTCACCGAGCGTCTCTTCTCAGGATTTCAACGGCAAACATAAAAATTCAGCGATTTTGAGTAAAAAAAATAATAAAACTGCAAAGTTAAATAGAAGATAACTTTATAGTACAAATCATTGGATAAATATAACCATTTCATTTATTTTTTCCCTGTGATGACTCTCCTGACTGCACCTCACCCTCATTTACATAAACCATCTATGGTCTAGTCACAGAAATGATCAGGTTCAACATTTGTGCTTTTACCTTTTGTATATTTAATGACAAAGTCCAATAATCAATAGAGAAAACAGGCTCTTGCGCCCCCTTCTGGGAGTATGACATCAGCTCATTTCAGAAAACCAGCATTATAACCGTCCCCGAAGTCGGCGCCTCGTCCCTCGCTCATAATGTCATCGCGCAGCAGGTGTGGCGCTGGATTTGTTTGTGGTCATAAATATTCACTGTGTATAAGTTGAAATGTGCAGCAGTGTCCACCTCCGGAGCCTCTTCCTCCATCAGTCTTCCAGCCGCTGAGCGCACACAATACCTTCATGAAATATGCATCAGCCGTCGTCACCTCCACATTTGTCCTGGCCTCGCTTTACTCCAGCCAAAACCAAACAAGGCCACGTCAGGTGATGGTGACAAAAACACAGCGTTATGGTCAGAGCGACGATGGCTTTAGTTTAAAACAGATCGATGATGTCATGAGTTCAAAAGGAGGGCAGACCGGGGCCCGTGGAACTTTGGGGTTGGATCAAAGAGCCGCAGTCGGTCTAAAGCTTTTCAGTTTTGTTTCTTTACTGACAGAGGAGACGCTGAACTGCACCAGCCTTTGTTTCACATAGATACACCAGTAATTACAGAGATATTACACATATGAATGGACATAGCTAACCTGCTAGCCGCTGCGCTCTAAATAGGCAGTGAGCATTGGCACGTTTCTGGCTCCGATTCACTTTCTATTGAAAAACTGTGTCTCTCTCTCTTTGTACCTGCTGCTGTCAGACTTGTCATTTTGTCTTAAATGTTCGTATTAACCCTCTACATGATCCTGGGGTTCATTTTTTTGTTAATTTTTATTTATTTATTTTGTTATTTTGAGTTTTAATTATTATTATTATTATTATTATTATTATTATTATTATTATTATTATTATAATAATTATTATTATTATTATAATAATAATAATAATAATAATTATTATTATTATATTATTATTATTTATTATTATTATTATTATTATTATTATTATTATTATTATTATTATTATTATTATTATTATTAGTTAGTTTGAGGGTTTTTTTTTTTTTTTTTTTATTTTAATTAATTTATTTATTTTGTTATTTCGATTTTTTTTTTTTTTTTTTAAATCTATAGTTATTTTTTGTTTTTTCTCTCTATCAGATTCATCATTTTGGTCTTAAATGTTCGTATTAACCCTCTACATGGAGTTTTAATTTCACTTTTGTGTCTGTAAATCAAGATATGAAAATAAAAACAGACAAATCAGGCGTCGCTAAGTGTTCGTGCCCTGCTAAACCAGCACTGGGCGTTACCTTCAACAGCCTGGCTCCTGATTGGCTCTGTGGTTGCTATGAAACTTCACTTAATCCACTTCTTTACACAGTCTGACACAAACCAGGTGAAAACATCAGCCTCCAGCTCGATTTTAAGTATGAAGTATGACTGTGGTGTCTGTGTGGTCGTCCGAGGCTTCAGACCGGCAGCTTCACTTCTGTCAGTTTGTCCCAGGGCAGCTGTGGCTACAATACGGAGTATGGAGTGAATGAATAATGCACCGTAAAATCTTTGAGGCAGAAGAGAACAACACTGTATAAATGTGTTTATAAGAGACGAAGGACTGACTCAATATCTCACCTGTTTGTGGAACTTTTACTCCAGGATCTCATGATTGTCTAAAAACAGAGAGACAGGGAGAAGAAAGGAGGAGAGAGGGAAGAGGTGAGAGAAAGAGGACAGAGAGGAGGAGAGAGGAAGCGAGAAAAGGGAGAAGAGAGAGGAGGTGGAGAAGAACTTTTAATACAAGATCTCATGATTGTCTAAAAGCAGAGGGACAGGGAGAAGAAAGGAGGAGAGAGGGAAGAGGTGAGAGAAAGAGGACAGAGAGGAGGGGAGGGAGCGAGAAAAGGGGGAAGAGAGAGGAGGAGTAGAGGTGAAGAAGAACTTTTAATACAAGATCTCGGATGATTTTTTTCTGTCTAAAAACTGGCCCAAGAACTGAAATGGAAAAAAAAAAAAAAAGCTTTTGGTTAATTTGTTTCCCAAAAATAGAATCCATTTCAAGGTCATGTAAAACTGCACAGATCAGAGCCACTGCAGAAGTTTAATAATGTGGAGAAACATTTATGATCTGCTCCTGGTTTAATGTTTTAAATGGACCTGAGCAGGTGTTTGGTTTGTTTGTGTTTGTATTAGAACAGGGCGCTCTCCATGTCCTCTCTCAATGTCCTCTCGCTCTCGATGTCCTCGCTCTCGATGTCCTCTCTCTCGATGTCCTCTCGCTCTCGATGTCCTCTCGCTCTCGATGTCCTCTCTCTCGATGTCCTCTCGCTCTCGGTGTCCTCTCTCTCGATGTCCTCTCGCTCTCGGTGTCCTCTCGCTCTCGGTGTCCTCTCGCTCTCGATGTCCTGTCGCTCTCAATGTCCTCTCGAAGGAAGGATGAGAGAGGGAAGAGCTCTCGATGTCCTCTCGCTCTCGATGTCCTCTCGCTCTCGAGAGTCCTCTCGAGAAGAACTGATGTCCTCTCGATCCTGATGTCCTCTCACTCCTGGTGTCCTCTCGCTCTCGATGTCCTCTCGCTCTCGATGTCCTCTCGCTCTCGATGTCCTCTTGCTCTCGATGTCCTCTCGCTCCTGATGTCCTCTCTCTCGATGTCCTCTCTCGCTCTCGATGTCCTCTCTCGCTCTCGATGTCCTCTCGCTCTTTAGATGTCCTCTCGATCATGGTGTCTCTCTCTCAATGTCCTCTCTCTCTCGAGAGAGGGAAGAGGTCGATGTCCTCTCTCTCTCGAGGAGGAGAGGGGGAGTCTCTCGAGTCCTCTCGCTCTAGGTGTCCTCTCACTTTTAATCGATGTCCTCTCTCTCTCGATGTCCTCTCTCTCTCGAATGTCCTCTCGCTCTTGGTGTCCTCTCTTCCCAATGTCCTCTCTCTCAATGTCCTCTCTCTCTCGATGTCAGAGCTCTCTCAGATGTCCTCTCTCTCTCGATGTCCTCTCTCTCTCGATGTCCTCTCGCTCTTGGTGTCCTCTCACTCTCGATGTCCTCTCTCTCTCGATGTCCTCTCTCTCTCGATGTCCTCTCGCTCTTGGTGTCCTCTCTCTCAATGTCCTCTCTCTCTCGATGTCCTCTCACTCTCGATGTCCTCTCGCTCTCGGTGTCCTCTCTCGATGTCCTCTCGCTGTTGGTGTCCTCTCTCTCGATGTCCTCTCTCTCGATGTCCTCTCACTCTCGGTGTCCTCTCGCTCCTGATGTCCTCTCGCTCTCGATGTCCTCTCTCTCTCCATGTCCTCTCTCTCTCCATGTCCTCTCTCTCTCCATGTCCTCTCTCTCTCCATGTCCTCTCACTCTCCATGTCCTCTCGCTCTCCATGTCCTCTCGCTCTCCATGTCCTCTCGCTCTCCATGTCTTCTCCATGTCCTCTCGCTCTCCATGTCCTCTCGCTCTTGATCTCCTCTCGTGCAATGAGTAGAATGTGCAATAATGGGAACTGTGCAATGAGTGGAATGTGCAATGAGTGGAATATGCAATCAGTGATATATGCAATATTTTGGATGATGCAATTATGGGAATTGTGCAATGTGTACAATGTACAATCAGTGAAATACACAATGAATGGAATGTGCAATTATGAAACCTGTGCATTTGTGGAATGTGCAATTATGGGAACTGTGCAATTAGTCGAAGGTGCAATGAGTGGAATGTGCAATATTTTGGATGGTGCAATAATGGGAACTGTTCAATTAAGGGAATTGTGCAATGACTGGAATGTGCAATTTTTTATTTTGACCCTTTGGTGACCTCAGCCCTTGATAAAACAGATGGAAATTAGACTTTGGCTATAATCTGGTCATGCTGAATCGTGTTTGTTCATTAACATGCATTGCCCCAATCAAATAAAGAAAGAAAAAAAAAACATTAAATAAATCAAATGTGTTAAAGTGCAGGTGTATAAAGTTCTGTAGCATTGGTCATAATAATGTGACTGAAACGTGAAGCGTGATAGACTGACTCCATAGTGAACCAACACTTTATACATTTCTCTGTTTGTGAAATATTGGTACAACACTTCATTTCTGAGGCGCTATTATCCAGCTTGACCTTCCAAGTCAAGAGAACACAGCACAAAACAACAGCAGCACATCTGAAGTGCACAAGGAGAAAGACTGGATCCATGTTAGTGCCAGAAACCTTTTAAGAGCGCTCGGCAGACAGATAAAATGTCTGCTGCCTGCACAGTGAGGGGGCTTCTGTAAAGGCATTGAAAGCTTTTGATCGTTGTCGCCGTAGTTACTGCCACGGTTTCCACAGCAACCAATCTGAAAATATTAGTGATGCTTCAACTATCCGAGCCGATCCCAAATGCAAATGCCCTGCCATGTGAGATACACCTGTCTGTCAATACGGAGGCAAATGGCCAAAAGAAACATATGAAGGTTTTGTGAGTATAATTCTATAATGTGCAATTGATTCAACCAATCAATGTGTCACTGGAGTGTGTTACTTACAGCCTTAATGTATACAGGGCCACAGGGGGCTATACATAATGCATGACAGGTTAATGGGGCAAAGGAAACCGCTACAACAGGGAGAAAAGAATATCATTTCATTCACCATCCCAGCCGCGCACTCGTTTATTACCTTAAAGGGCTCGTATTACGCTGTTTTCTCATCTACGTCATCATGTTTCAGACCTGGAGTTGTGTTTTTTTTGGTTTCATTCACACATGTTTAACACACAAACCCTGCATTTCAGAAAGTCTGCAATAAAGTCAAATTTTGTCTTTCCAATTATCGTTTCATCAGACCTCAACTCAACTTACACGTCATGATCCTCTCCCAGATTAAATACTGTTTAACTACTGGGTCACAAACAAACAGCACTACCCTCAAACGGCTTGAATCTCTACACAAAAAAACATAAAAAACTGGACAAGAAACTAATTCAATATCATCACTGTGCAAAATTAAAGAAACTTAATCTTCTGAACTGGGACAACATGCTCAAATATACAAATCTGTGTCTCCTGTTTAAAATGATGAATGGTTTGTCTTCATCTCCACTGGCTCCGTTTGTTTCGATAAGATCATCCTCAAACCGGGTCACTCGGGGGGAAGTTAGAGGGGACGTCTTTCTCGGTCACAGCAGCACATCAGTGGAACTCCAGACCCATCGCAGTTAGAGACGTCACATTTTATGATCATTTTAAAACTCATTTAAAAAAGTGGCTACTTAAGGATCAAATTTGCTCACATTGATTTTATCTGTGCTTCATGTCTGTCTTTAATCATGTCTAAAAGTTTGTCATCTCGTCTTGTATAAATGAATGTGCATGTAAATATTGAACATGTGTCTAAGGATGTGAATGATTCATGTTGTAAATAGTAGTGTAAATATTTTGTTCTTTTTTTTTAGGGTGACACCATGACATCTGTCCAGGGACGACGGATGAAAATGAGCCTTGTGGCGAAATCTGGTACATTTACAGAAATGTTCATTAATGTACACTGTCCCTGTCAAATAAATAAACAAATAAATAAAATACATTTACGCTGAGTGCTTCTCTCAACCTGGAAACGCGCTGTTCCACCTTGTGATGTCATCATGTGGTGATACAGGAAGTGCTCCACTGTGTTTTTAAATTCCATAAACCTTCACTAGAATCATTTGGATGATGATTTCAGACCTGGAATTGTCTCCACTGAACAAAAGGTAAAAGGAGCTGTGAAAACTACCACTTCATGACATCACAAGGTGGAACAGAGTGTTTAGATGTAGACAGACTAATAATAAAGTGTTAGTCAAACAAAACACAGCTCCAGGTCTGTTTTTGAAGAAGTAACAGTATTAGAACACGACTTAAAGCTACTAGAGTCAGTTTTGTGTGATATATAACTTAAAGTATTTTCAGATTTCAGTTTCTTTTTCATTAAATTAAGAAAAAAAAAAATACAATTTAATGCAATTTACTAGTAGATACTGCAGTACTTCAGCTTGTGGTAAAATTGGATTAAATATTGTTCCATTCAGCCTCCACTCTGTCAGTATATCTACGTTTAAAAAAAAATAATTTGGTCAGGTTAAAAAGGTCAAATATTCTACATCTGTGTCGTCCAGGCAGGTTCCTCTACAAAGGAGCTGAATGAGGTAAAGTAAAAGTCAAAGTTAAATCTGTAACTGGACAAAAAGTTGTAGGAGTGAAGACGTTTGGCTGCCCGTCCAAGTTACTTCTTCAGTTCTGGTCAGATTACTGCTGTTTGCTTTGGGTCTGAGGATGGAGTTATAAATCGGAGCTAAATTATGTCTCAGGCCCCATTTCTGTTCAAAGAAGGATTGTCTTTCCTAACAAAAATAGCTTCTTTAACTCTCCTCTCAAACCTTTTCTTTTCTCTGGCTCAGGTCTGAAGCTCACTGTTCAGAGGAGGTTAGTGTGTTTGAGATGGAGATGAACAGCAGACTGCGGTTCTGAGGGGCTCTCACAACGGTGTTGGAATTTCAAATTGACAGAAAATTCTCTGAAGACAGTTTGAAATTCAGATCTATTTCAAACCTACAAACACTTTAAGTCAGAAACTGGTTCATCCAAAGGACAAAACCCCGAGACATAAACGAAGTGACGTGTCTACGAGAAGTTACATGGGAGACTCTTAAAAACATGCGCCCATTTGACAGAATTCAGTTTCATTTGCAAATACACAATATTTCCCAAACTGTGTCACACAAACCAGTGGCTCGTGGACTCGTCTGCAGTTCAAACATTTGCTGATTTTAGAGAAATTCAAGCCACATTTGAGATTGTTTTGAGCTACTCCGTTTAGAACTAGTGTAACACCCACAGACTGTACATATAAATGGACACTGCCAACCTGCTAACCGCCGCGTTCTACATAGGAAGTGATCATTGGTGCTCTTCCGACTCCATCGACTCTGACTCACTTAGAAAACCGCCGCCACTCTCTGTACCTGCTACTGTCAGACTCGTCATTTTGGTCTTAAATGTTTTGTCCTGTCCTGGGTTAATTATTTTTTTTTTTTTTAGATATATTGAGGTTTTTTTTTTTTTTTTTTTTTTTTTTTTTTTTTTTTTTTTGTTATTATGAGGGGTTTTTTCTTTTTAGAGGTATTTTAAGGTTTGTTTTTTTGTTAGTTAATTTTCTTGTTTTTTTTTTTTTTTTTTTTTTTTTAGTTATTTAGAGGTTTTTTTTTTTTTTTTAAGTTATTTAGATTTTTTTTTTATTATTTTTTTCTGTTTCTTTTCTTTTTTTTTTATTTATTTTGAGGTTTGTTTGGGGTTTTTTTTTTTTTTTTTGTTTATTTTGAGGGGTTTTTTTTCTGTTATTTTGAGGGGTTTTTTTGGGGGGGGGTTGTCTATTTTTTGTCTTTTGAAAAACTGTCTGTACCTGCTGCTGTCAGACTCGTCATTTTGGTCTTAAATGTTCGTATTAACCCTCTACATGATCCTGGGGTTTTTATTTCACTTTTGTGTCTGTAAATCAACATATGAACATTAATAACAGACACATCAGGTCCTTCTTTCCCCGACGTCGCTCCTGTTAGCGTTAGCAACAGGTTTGACCGACAGCGTTGCTAAAGAAAGGGGCGTTACCTTCAACAGCCTCGCTCCTGATTGGCTCTTTAGTTGCTATAATACTCATGGTCAGAACTCCAAATATGAAACTCGGCTCCAGATTCGCTGTTACACCTGCTCCAGCCTCGACGAGCTTCATGTGACTGGAGCCGAACGCTGTGGGTGACGTCACACTCACTTAGTCCACTTCTTTATACAGTTTATAGTAGCACCTAGACCCAGACTCGTCCACTTTTTTGACCCGGTTTACCTCTGGTGGGACTCGGAAGGACAAATATTTTCTGTGATGGTCTTTGGTTTGAGTTTGAGAACCATTTAATGAAGAAAACAAAGTAAAAGTAGTCAAGAATTGTACTACATTTTAAGTATCTTTTACTTAAGTAGATTTTAGTGGATACTTTTTACTTTTACTTCTCTACATTTGAGAGCAGTATCTGTGGTTTCTACTCCACTACATTTATGAATAAGACTGAAAAGTAAAAGTATTTTCATTCTTGTCTGAGACCTGGGTGAGTGGTTCCTCGTCCTGTGAAGAGCTTTGAGCCTTGAAGATGGAAAAACGCTGTATAAAAAGGTGACCATTTATCATTTATCATCAAAATCACGACATGTGAAGCCTTATAAAACCTTACTTTTTACTCAGGTGCTTTAATACTTTTACTTAAGTAGCTTTCATCATGTGATACTTTTACTAACAAAAACTGAGTACTTCTTCTTGCACCGCTGCTGGTTTCCATGTGTGTTTGACCGACAGACGTGACGCTATCATCTCGCTGCTTATTAACCCTTATTAAACCCTCTATTAGCTCACAGATTGAGGACGTACGATAAACAAGAGGCTGTCAGTCATCTTCATAAGTCTCACATATGGAAACACTGGAGTCACATCACTGTCTCGTCTTACACAAATCCGTTTAATTGGTTCTCCATTCATCTCCCGCCTCAGCGATTAGGCCTATTAAAGTAACTGTAATGGCACAATCTCAATCAGGAGGGAAAGAGCCACTCCTCTGGGGCCTGGTTTTATGAGCGTTTGGAGAAGACGTCCATTTAAAACGCTTCTGGAAACTTGTTCAAGCAGAAAAGAAACAAGCTGAGGGACAATTCTGTCGTAAACGGAGAGTGTGTGAGTGTGAATGTGAAGAGTGTGTGTGTGAAAAGTGTGAATGTGAAGAGTGTGAATGTGAAGAGTGTGAAGAGTGTGAATGTGAAGAGTGTGAATGTGAAGAGTGTGAATGTGAAGAGTGTGAATGTAGAGTGTGAATGTAGAGTGTGAATGTGAAGAGTGTGAATGTAGAGTGTGAAGAGTGTGAATGTAGAGTGTGAATGTGAAGAGTGTGAATGTAGAGTGTGAATGTAGAGTGTGAATGTGAAGAGTGTGAAGAGTGTGAATGTAGAGTGTGAATGTAGAGTGTGAATGTGAAGAGTGTGAAGAGTGTGAATGTAGAGTGTGAATGTGAAGAGTGTGAATGTAGAGTGTGAATGTGAAGAGTGTGTGAGTGTGAATGTGAAGAGTGTGAATGTGAAGAGTGTGAATGTGAAGAGTGTGAATGTAGAGTGTGAATGTGAAGAGTGTGAATGTAGAGTGTGAATGTGAAGAGTGTGTGAGTGTCAATGTAAAGAGTGTGAATGTGAAGAGTGTGAATGTGAAGAGTGTGAATGTAAAGAGTGTGAATGTAGAGTGTGAATGTGAAGAGTGTGTGAGTGTGAATGTAAAGAGTGTGAATGTGAAGAGTGTGAATGTGAAGAGTGTGAATGTAAAGAGTGTGAATGTAGAGTGTGAAGAGTGTGAATGTAGAGTGTGAATGTAGAGTGTGAATGTGAAGAGTGTGAATGTGAAGAGTGTGAGTGTAAAGAGTGTGAGTGTAGAGTGTGAATGTGAAGAGTGTGAATGTAGAGTGTGAAAGTGTGTGAATGTAGAGTGTGAATGTAGAGTGTGAATGTGAAGAGTATGAATGTGAAGAGTGTGAATGTGAAGAGTGTGAATGTGAAGAGTGTGAATGTGAAGAGTGTGAATGTGAAGAGTGTGAGTGTAAAGAGTGTGAGTGTAGAGTGTGAATGTGAAGAGTGTGAATGTAGAGTGTGAATGTGAAGAGTGTGAATGTAGAGTGTGAATGTAGAGTGTGAATGTGAAGAGTGTGAATGTAGAGTGTGAATGTAGAGTGTGTGATGTGAAGAGTGTGAATGTAGAGTGTGAATGTAGAGTGTGAATGTGAAGAGTATGAATGTGAAGAGTATGAATGTGAAGAGTGTGAATGTGAAGAGTGTGAATGTAAAGAGTTTGAATATGAAGAGTGTGAATGTAGAGTGTGAATGTAGAGTGTGAATGTGAAGAGTATGAATGTGAAGAGTATGAATGTGAAGAGTGTGAATGTGAAGAGTGTGAATGTAAAGATTGTGGTGTGAACATGACGAGTCCGAAATTTAGATTTAATTGTGATTTTTGTGTTATGTCTAATCAGACGTCAGATTTGTGCTTCTTCTCAGAGTCTCGTTTAGACGTGATTGGTTGATTCCACCTGTCACTCACTCAGATACAGGCTCATCATTATGAAGGAGACGACCAGATACGATGTGTGACGTTGTTTGACCATATTCATGCACTTCAGTTTCCTGGCACCATTTTGAGAACTTTTTATCTCAGGTTTTGCTAACTCACAATTACTAAAATGGCTCATGACATTTTGATATTTCTGTCATTATCAACGTGGGACGGCTCTCGGTGAAAGTGATCAGAAAAATTCAAACGTCACGACGATTATTTGAATCTGATTGGTCGAACAGTGAAACAAGACGAAAAATCAAACTTCGGTTAAATCCAGTTGAGAGAAAAGCTCAGACATGTTCCTCAAAGCTCTGATCTTCTGCACGATTGTCACAAACACAACAGTCTGGATTTAAAACAGGCTGGAGTTCGTGTCTGACTCTTGATTCACTTTTATTCTCACAACGTTTCGGTCCCTCTGAATATCTGAGAGACGAAACCTGAGGAAGGTTCTTGACGCTTCGCCTTTGGCTTCTGCACAAACCTCGGTGCTGCTCTGTGATTCACGCCAAGATGGATTCTCACGAGTCTGCGAAATCACAAATATTACAAGAATCTATTTTTTGCTGTGCAGGTTAATGACTCTCTGCATTGAACCAAAAATCACTGAATCACATTATTCTTTTTTCCAGATGGGCAGATGGTCATGACGGTGATGAAATGGAGATGTACAGCAGACTGGGGTCCTGAGGAGCTCTCACGACGGAGTTATGACTCATTGTAAGTAACATCCCCTGTACTTTTAGTTTATTTTTGTCTCTCCATCTTGAAAAATAAAACATTCAAGTCATTGTTTGCTTGTCATTGTAACACCCAAATACATTCAAATACCTGAGGTTCTATACAAAGAGGTGGCTTACAATAAAAGTTTGAATTAATGAACTTTATTTGAGTATTTCGCTAACAAGACGTCAGTTTATCCCTCAGTCGTCCAGACAAGTTCCACAGCAAATCAAACTGTAGCTCTGAACTGGACAAAGGCTTTTGGAGTGAAGATGGATGAGCGTCGTCTTTACTCTTAACACTTTTGTCCATTTGACAGAAGTAAATGTTCTTTTGCTGTTTAGCTAACAAGCTCACTTCAAAGCCCACCGAGAGCCCACGTGTTACTGCTTTGAACCTGCGCTGCCTCTCCTCGGAGCTGGCTGAATATCACATGATGAGTTGGTGTTATAGTGAACCGCTCGGGGCTACAGCTCTCGCCTTGTGCCTGATTGGTGCCTCTGGGTGGTGCCCCCGGGTGGTGCCCCTGGCGTCTCCACTGGATCCTCTCCCAAAGGTGCTCTGTGTGAGTCTGCCACATGTTTATTATCAAATCAAAGGAGCTTCTCAACACTTTGCTGCAGTCGGATTCGCTGGACTGAAGCCGGAGTGCGCTGTTTTCTACAAAGAAAATTGAATTTAAAGTTGGAGGAGACATGGTCAGACTTTAGACCATGAAAGTGTAGTATTGCACAAAACATGAGCTGCATCAATGTTTTATGCTGTGATCGTAATGTGGCCAAACGTTACATTTTTTCCACCTTCAAGTCACATAAAGGAACCACTCACACATCCACACTCATATTCACACACCAGGAGGAATGGGGTGATATTTAAATGTTGTGTGACGATTATCACGGCCAAAATAACCGCAATTATATCACGATAATGATTAAAATTGTTATGAATAAGAATAATTTTAACTTTAACAGAGAATATTATGAATGAGCAGGGCTGTCAACTGAAATTTGGAGGTCCAGGGGAGGTCCAATAAGCCTCACATGGGCCCCGATGTAATACGAATTAATAGGAAAATAATCCAATTCTGGGCCCCCTAAGACCATGGGGCCCCCAATAACAGACCCCTTTGCCCCCCGTCGACTCCCCTGTGGATAATTATTTTTTTTCTGCACATTGTGGTGATATAATGGTGAATATCTTTGTTAGCAATTATCACAATTATACAAAACGTCCAACAAACGATTATTGTCACTGGTTTTTGGGGCATTTTGGGACGAGGGGCTTGGGAAGTGGACAAAAAAACAGCATTCATGTGTGGGATCTAACCTCTCTAATAGTAACAGAGAAATATGACACATTATTTTTGGTTGTGGTCCACAGAATGTCTCTAGAGTCACGCAGAACTCTCATTTCGCTCCATACAAACTCACATTACATTTGTCGTGGAACTAAATAGAACAAAAATATCTGGATAATGTTGTTGATTACTCACTTTATTTTTCAAAACCAAAAATAAAAATACAAAAATATCACGTGTATGAAAACTATAACGACATATAAGTCAAATTTCACCCAGAAAACCCAACAAAATTCTTCTTATTTTGCATATATGCTTTTATATTTTAATTGCAAATACATAAATAAACAACACACAGTGACACTTTATAATAACTACATAATTTACAACCTTAGTAAAGCATGAACAAGGGCTTAATTCATAATCAACAAATAGTTTATTAAGAATGGTTCAGGCTTAGTAACGACTTACTTAAAGGATTAGGAGTTAAGGTTAAGGCATTAATTAGTTACTAAACCTAAATCGTTCCTAATAAACTATTTGTTGAGTATTTAAGTCTTTGTTCATGCTTTACTAAGACTAATTAAAGTGTAGCTATTATAAAGTGTTATGTAATAAACAAATAAATAAAGGCTAATCACCAAAGTGGAATGCACCAGGACCTAAACGTCACCATCAGTAAACTATGAGTCACAGTCCGTCACACACGTAGAAGGTCAGAGATCTGTGAGTCTCATCGTCTTCATCTCACACTGAACCAGACGACACAAAACACAGAACTACTCCTTCAGAAGATACTCGGAGATAGTAGGATTAGAGAAAACTCATTTGAAAGTTCAGAACACTTGAAAATGGACATTGAGGAGCAAGTCTCACCTTCAGAGATCTTGGTCTCTGGACTCTGTGGTTTTGGACAAGTCTTGATCTCGGTTAACGTGGTTTTAACGACAACGCTAGCTAACACGTCCCATAGAGGTCAGGGTGAAGGAGATGCTCTGTAGGAGGAGGAACGTTTTGGGTCTCACCCTCAAAGGTCTTGGTCTCTCCTGATCTCGAGACTCTGTGATCTTTTGCGTGGTTTTAACGACAACGCTAGCTAACACGTCCCATAGAGGTCAGGGTGAAGGAGATGCAGCAACAGTAGGAGGAGGAACGAAAAAGCCTCGGTCTCACCCTCAAAGGTCTTGGTGTTGTCCTGGTCTCGAGGACTCTGTGATCTCGGACAAGTCTTGATCTTTGTGTGGTTTTGACTACGACGCTAGCTAAAACGTCCCATACAGAGGCAGGAGAAGGAGATGCAACAATAGTTGGAGGAGGGATGAAAAAGCTTCCTGGAGAGGGGAGATATCTGGAGACAAAAGTTTGAGAACCTCCAAATGGAATCTGATAAAGTTGCTCGAGCCAAAGAAGAAAAACAGCAGGAGTGGAAAGAGAACAGAGCTGCTCAGGAGGCTGGGTCAGGAACAGAGTGGGACAAAACCAACTAGACCAAGGCAATGTCAGGAAATATAGATTTGAGAACCTGCAAATTGACTTTGAAAAAGCTACTGAGGAGAGGAGAGCTCACAGAGAGGTGCAACAGGAGTGGGAGGAGGAGCAGAACCGCCTCCTGGAACAAGGAAAAGGTCGACAATTTGCAAATCGAGTTGGATGAATTTGTTCAAACCAACAACGAGATGGTGCAAGAGTGAAAAAAAGAAAAAAGGACTTACTGGACAGTGTCTGCAAACACAGCTTTGAGAACCTGCTAATTGAGTTTGCTAAAGCCTCTTGAAGAAACAGGCCATGAAGAGATGCAACAGGAGTGGGAGGAAGGAAACAAAAGGAACGAGGAAATGCCTTTAAATAGAAGCTTGACAACCTGCAAATAGAGTTGGACAAATCCGCTCAGACCAATAACGAGATGGTGCAGGAGTGGGAGGAAGAAGAGAGGGCCTCCTGGAGAGAGAAGGAGTCTGGAAATGGAAGTTTGAAATGCTACAAAAGGAGGAAGACTAAGCCAATTTAGAGTGCAAGACCTCAGAGTTACAAGAGCCCAAAGAGACCACGGCAGAGGCAAAGGCGACCAAAATGTACTCAGCAGTAAGCAAGCCATCCCAGCCCGAAGTGAAGTAACCAATTAACAACTTGGAGCCTGATTGTCTGTTATTAATGCTCATATTGTGATTTACAGACACAACAGTGAAATAAAAAACCCAGGATCATGTAAAAAAAACAAACCTCAACATACCTAAAAAAAAATAAAAAAAAATCAACTCAAAATAACGCAAAAGAAAAAACAAAACCCCTCAAAATAACAAAACAGAAAATAATAATAAAAAAAAAAAAATCAACTCAAAATAACATAACATAACATTTTAAAAATGAAGAAAATAAACTAAAATAAATAAATACATAAATAAATAAATAAATAAAAACCTCAAAATAAATAAATAAAAACCTCAAAATAACGAATAAATAAATAAATAAATAAATAAACAAACAACTCAACTCAAAAAACAAAAACAAAACTCAAAAAAAAAAAAAATAAAAAAAAAAAAAAAATGAACCCAGGCTCATGTAGAGGGTTAATATGAAACATTTAAGACCAAAATGAGTCTGACAGCAGCAGGTACAGGGGAGAAAATTTCTCAATTCAATCAATAAATTGAATTGAATTGAATTGAAGACACAGTTATTAAAAAAAAGGAAAAAAAAGAAAAAAAAAGAACCCACAAAATAATAAAATAAAAAAGTAAAAAATAAAAAAGCAAACCTCAACATACCTAAAAACATAAATAAATAAAAAAAACTCAAAATAACTAAAAAGAAAAAAAAACAAGCAAACAAACTCAAAATAACAAAACTGAAAATAACTTTAAAAAATCAACTCAAAATAACAAAAAAAAAAAATGAAGAAAATAAACTAAAATAAATAAATAAATAACAAAAAAAATTAAATAAAAATAAACAACTCAACTCAAACAACTAAAACAAAACTCAAAAATAACAAAAAAAAAAAAAAAAAAAAAAAAAAAAAAAAAGGATCATGTAGAGGGTTAATATGAACATTTAACACCAAAATGACGAGTCTGACAGCAGCAGGTTCAGAGAGAGGGGACACAGTTTTTCAATAGAAAGTGAAATGGAGCCAGATGTTCCAGCTCCAGGCCTCCAGCTCCTCCTACAGCCACATACATCAAGTCCTTGTAGCTGATCCCTGTTTTTCCTGTGCAAGCTTTGATCTGACAGACCTCTCTCGTCATGGCGCCTGATTGGCTCGTTTTTACTTTAACATTCCTTTTAAATAAATTATAACTTTAGTTTCTTGTTTTGTTACTTCCCCTTTTCCATACCTGAGCTGGGTCGTAACTCCTTGATCACTTCCTGTTTGAAACACGGCGGCTAGCAGATTAGCTAGGTCCATTTATATACACACTCTATGATAAAAACACATGTTATGCAAGATATTTCAGAGCAAACAAAACACCCATAATTAAAATGAATTCAATTTCCACGGAGACAAGCAGGCCGCAAAAAAGTTACAAGTTTTTTCTTTACATTAAATCAAGTGCGTGATGCTAATCCGGACAAACTGCATGTGTAGTTCTTTAGCCTGTTACGCACTGGACAAACCCTGGAGGCTGCGATTCTTTAAGCACATGCACAGGGCTGTCTGTAAACATCGCATACATAAACACATTAGCGTATTAGCGTATTAGCCTGGACGTGGCACTAGTTTGAGAGATTACATAACGTGAGAGTGGTGTGTCCTGGATGAGTAGGTGGATTAGAGAGAAGCCCATGATGAAGCCTCATGTATTTTTCATAACCGACTGTTTCTTTAGTAAATCATCTCTGGTGTATTTACCAGGACAATATCCTGTCCACGCCGCCGTGTTGTTCCAATGTGATGAACTAATATTATTTTATCACTGAGCTGTTAGGCCGCTCTAAAAGCCCTCCGCAGACGCTGGTATTTTTTGCTTTTGCTCTCTCTCTTCTACATTTCCGTTTTACGTCTTTACCCTCTCGTCTTCCCCCAGCTCCTGTCTAGATTTGTTTTTATCGATCGATTTGAGCAGCAGCCCTCTCACTCTCACTCTCCCTCTTCTTCTTCTGCCTCGAATGTCCTTGGGTTGTTATGTAAGTGGCAGAGTTTTTGTTTTTTTTCGTTCCTTTTTGTTATTATCACCAACGCTTTCTCATTGTTTCTTATTGCCATGGTGATCTGCAACAGACAGCACGCCAATGAGTCTCACATCTCCTCTCGCTAGAATAAATCTGAAGTTCTAATCACAAACGCAATAGGCAAAATCTGTGAAGTATCAGCTTTTTTTTTTACATTATTCTCTCTGTTTCTTGTCTGTAAAACCCCTCACCACACACTTTATACACTTTTCTCACACAGGCATTAACATTTTCTCACATTTCTCTCTTTTAAACACAAAGTTCAAACCTTCGTCGGTGCCTTTGTCGGTGCAGAACGTTTCATCGACATTGTGGGTTTTTGTCGGGGAGAAAACTTGCAAACATACAGCACTTCAGAGTCACACTGATCCAACATTTAAATGTAATTCTGTCTGTACACATTCTGTACAGTGTACAGGAGACACGGAGGACAGTCCCTGATGGACAATGGTCTACAGTCCCTCAGCCAATCAGGACGCAGAACACAATGGTCTACAGTCCCTCAGCCAATCAGGACGCAGAACACAATGGTCTACAGTCCCTCAGCCAATCAGGACGCAGAACACAATGGTCTATGCATAACCATGAAGAAAAAAAACATAAATTTCTGTACATCGTATAAGTCGCACCACCAGACAAACTATGAAAAAAGTGCGACTTATAGTCCAGAAAATAATCTCAAATGGACAACTATAACTTACTTCAGTTTAGTGGCAATACAAACAATATCTAAGTTATATTTTTACTTTTCTTGCATTCTACAAACACTTCCATGTCCAAAAGTCCACACTGTTCCCTACAGGGGGCGCTATTTAGGGGTGATGCCATTTTTACTGGTGTCTGAATGTCCAGTTGGTGCAGAAGAAGTGCACTCGAAGTTTCCCACAATGCACCGTGAAAAGTAGTGGGTGTCAGTGGTCACTTAACCTGTCAAAATATCCCACAATGCATTGCAAAAGTCTGAAAAACAGCAGTGGACAGAGACAGGTCTTTAACTGGACACGACACGACTGAATGAAGCAGATGAAGCTCTGGTTTATCTCACTGTTGAGCCTGATTATGAATAAAACACTCTGAAATAAACCTTTTCTGTGTAAAGTTGCTAGCTTTAGCCGTTTACCTTAGCTCGAGCTGTTAAAAGAGCGAGAATTTCCACATTTCAGACAGAAATAGAGCCTTGTGCCAGTCCAATCTGATCATTATTTATGACACAAATCAAGTTTTATCAGAGTTTAGACTTTTTTCACCCAGACCCAGAGTCACGTGAGCTGAAAGTAGTGACTTGTGAGTCTGAATCTCTGTGAACGAGTCTCTGTAGCAGAAGTGTCCAAACTTTTCTCATTAAGAGTCACATATAAAAACACAGACAAAGCTGAGGGCCGATTTAGGGCCACAGACTGGTCATAAATACAGTGAATACTTCAAATCTGTGAGTTTATTACAAGTTAGACTGAACCACTCGACCTTTATTCATGCTACATCCTCAGTGGGACACATTAAATATTTGATATGAGCTTGTTAAAGTAGATTTTTAGAAATATGCAGTAAAAAGTACTGTTTAAGGTGATATGGGCCAATTCACCTGGAAGCTCGAGGGCCAAGAAAAGTTGGTCTGAGGGCCACATTTGGTCCTTGGGCCACAGTTTGGGCACGCCTGCTCTGTAGAGTCCACTAAAGAGGTCGGGCTGTGGAGTGAGAGTCAGGAGCTGGGGGAGACATTCAGACAAATGTATTTTTGTATTTTTAGGAAAACATGTACCATATTTTCTGGTTTATAAGTCGCACTTTTTTCATAGTTTGGCCAGGGGTGCGACTTACACTCAGACGTGAAATATATGTTTTTTTCTTCATTCTTATGCATTTTTTTCGACTTATACTCCAGAAAAACTCAAACATATGTGAATGAAATGTAAAATTACCCAAAAAAGAAATAGTACCTCTATGGAATTTTACAATCAGCATTTTGAAGAACAGTAAAAATTCACTTCTGTAACTGGACGAGCTGAATGTTTTACTGGATCACACCTGGACGACGGACAGACATTTTGAAGAACTGGCTCCTCAGAAGTTTTGACGCCACATGAAACACTCAGACGACCCTGTCCTGCGCAGCGCTGGAGGAGGTTTTGGCAGCAGTCCTGATTTCGTCATTCTCACTTGATACGGGAACTTTTAATACGAGATCTCAAACACGATCTCTTATTCTGTATTTGAAAAGTGGAGTCTGGTGGTCTCTTTGGGCTCAACAAAGAGACATGAACATGAAAAACTGCGATTTAACGCTGCCATAACTATTGTATGAGCGATGTGATCTTTGAAGTCGACTCTTAAGACTGTACCACCAAAGGAAACATCACAGAGACTTTACACAGGGTCCAAAAGTCACTGACAGTTGAAAAAACCTCATAACTCTTTTGTTTTTAAATATTTTTCTTTTATTTTTTCAGAGCATTTAGAACGACTCTTCCAAATCCAGCACCGAGGAGCGAACCCTCATTGTTCAGTGGTACTTTGAGTCACATGGGTCAAATTCACAAACCCAGCGGTGTTACCGTCCACATTTTAATACCAGAGATGCCCCGAGAGTAAATGCCATTAAAGGAATAATAAGTGTTTTTCACAGACAGGGGGCAGTATGTGATCTCCTCAGACCTGACTAGTCCCGATTTCTTCCTGTGGGGCTATGTTAAAGAAAAGGTGTTTGTGAATAAACCTCAGACAATAAACGACATAAAACGAAGATCAAATAAGAGCCATAAGCCGGAAATGCTTTAAATATTATGTAAAGTGTGTTGGATCAGGACATTTTTACTTCTCCTAGTTTCAGTAGTGATAAGTTCAAGTGTAAGTGAACAATTATAACCGTATGTATTGCCAAAAATCTGGGAAGGTTCAATTTATCTACTGCTAAAATTTGGTGAGTATAACTTAAGAATTAAAGGAGCTACTGAAGATTTAAAAGTATAATTTTTGTCATGTCTATAAGTCGAGTAATTGCAGATATATCCGTCATAAACCAGTTTGAAAGTTCAATTCTGCAGATATCTTCCCTACCCTTCATTTCATATTTTAATAATCCACACAGTGTTTTGCCTGGGATCCAAAACACACACTTCTTCAATACTTTACAAAGATGTGAGTCACCAGTGAATCTCACACGGGAGTGATTGACAGGTGGATTAGCCAATCAGAGACAGGCGTGGTGTTTGTTCTGGAAATAATAAGTTTAAGACACAGACTGACATCAATCTGTATAAAAAACACAGCCACATCAGTCTGGATTTGCCACACAATACTACGTCTCTGCACCGAAACTCCTGTGATGATGTTTGAAGTCAACTCTTAAAACTTTGCCCGTACCCGCCTCGCCTCGCCGCCCCGCCCCCCGCGCTCCCATCTCTCCCTGCGCTCGCTCTCTCTCTGACATCAATACCCGTCACGGCGCCGCGTGTACTCAGAGGTTTTTAGTCTCTTGCTCTGAGCTAATCTCTGTGGTGTTCAAAAGCCGGAGGGGCCCGCTGCCTCCATCTTGCAGCCTGTTGCCATGGATACCCCCGGCAGAGGCAGGAGGGGCGAGCGGGCGAGCGTGAGGAGCAGAGGATGATGGGAGCGCTCTGACTAAACACTGGTGCTTTTGTGCTGCTGTCATAAGCCACCTCCCGGACGCTCGGCGCTCGGTGCCCGTCCTGTGCTCTGTGCCCGCCCGGTGCCCGCCCCTGCGACTGTCAGCGCTGCCTTTGTTGTGGCGGGAGCCTGGGGGCTTCTCTCAGGTGCAGGTCCCTCAAAAATAACAGTACATGTGAGTCTACTGTAAATGTGTGAGCGACAGAGTACACGTCCTGAGAGAAATGAACTCATACATAAAAGACTCACACTTCTCTTCTTTTTTAGCATAAAGCTGCACTAAGCAACTGTTCATCTGAAAACTACCACTGCCTCTGGAAAATATAAATACTGATGTAACTCAGGCGCTCCATGAAAATTCTTCTTTGTCTTCTTCTTCTTCTTCTTCTTCTTCTTCTTCTTCGTCTTTGCCTTCTCTTCTTCTTCTTCTTCTTCTTCTTCGTCTTCTTCTTCTTCTTCTTCTTCTTCGTCTTCTTCTTCTTCTTCTTCTTCGTCTTCTTCTTCTTCTTCTTCTTTGTCTTCTTTTTCTTCTTCGTCGTCTTCTCCTTTTTCTTCATCTTCTTCTTCGTCTTCTTCTTTGTCTTCTTCTTTTTCTTCTTTGTCTTCTTCTTCGTCTTCGTCTTCTTCGTCTTCTTCGTCTTCTTCGTTTTCTTCGTCTTCTTTTTTTTCTTCTTCGTCTTCTCCTTCGTCTTCTCCTTTGTCTTCTTCTCCGTCTTCTTCTTCGTCTTCTTCTTCTTCTTCTTCTTTGTCTTCTTCTTCGTCTTCTTCTTCTTCTTTGTCTTCTTCTTCGTCTTCTTCTTCTTTTCTCCTCTCTTCTTCTTCTTTCTTCTTCTCTTTTCTTCTTCTTCGTCTTCTTCTTCTTCATCTTTGTCTTCTTCTTCGTCTTCTTCTTTTTCTTCTTCGTCTTTGTCCTCTCCTTCGTATCTTCTTCTTCTTCTTCGTCTTCTTCTTCTTCGTCTTCATCTTCTTCTTCGTCTTCTTCTTCGTCTTCTTCTCTTCTTTCTTCTTCTCTTCTTCGTCTTCGTCTTCGTCTTCTTCTTCGTCTTCTTCTTCATCTTCTTCGTCATCGTCTTCTTCGTCATCGTCTTCGTCTTCTTCATCTTCGTCTTCATCTTCTTCATCTTCGTCTTTGTCTTCTTCGTCTTCTTCTTCATCTTCTTCTTCTTCGTCTTCTTCGTCTTCGTCTTCTGCTTCATCTTCGTCGCCTTCTTCGTCTTCTTTGTCTTCACCTTCTCCTCCTCTTTCTTCTTCTTCCTCCTCTTCCTCTGGACTGGTTGCAGACTTTTGAACAAACACTGACCCAGAATCTTTGTGTTTGGACGTTTTCTGTGGCCAAACGCAGAACTGTTGCTTTAATAAACTTCGTCTTGGGTCGGGTAAAGACGAGTGTGGGTTTCGGCCGGAGGAACCACACGGCTCAGGCTGCACAGACCCGGAGCTCCTGATGAAGAGACGGGTGTGGACACGGCTCCATGCAGCAGACGGGTGGAGCAGGTGGAGGACTTTGAGGAGGTGTGGACAGTGAGGAGTTAGTGCTGCACCGGGAGGAGGAGCTGGAACATGGATGTGTGACTGTGGAGGTTTGACTTTTAATATTTTCCTTTAACTGACAAGTGAAAGAAAATAAATGTATTGTTAAAAGTCAAAAGTCTTCTCCTCCTCTCCTTCTTCTTGTTCTTCTTCCTCCTCTTCTCCTTTTTCTTCTTATTCTTCTTCTTATTCGTCTTCCTCCTCTTCACCTCCTTGTTCTTGTTCTTTTTCGTCTTCTTCTTGTTCTTCTTCCTCCTCTTCTCCTCCTCCTCCTTCTTCTTGTTCTTGTTCTTCTTCCTCTTCTTCTTCTTGTCTCTCTTCTCCTCTCCTTCTCTTCTTCTTCTCTTCTTTTCTTTCCTCTTTCTTGTTCTTCTTCCTGTTCTTCTTGTTCTCTCTTCTTCTCCTCCTCCTCGTTCTTGTTCTTCTGCCTCCTCTTCTCCTCCTCCTTCATCTTCTTCCTCTTCAGAGACACAGTTATAAAGTTTGTTATTTGGATTCTCCTGTCTTCACCGTACTGTAGTTTTATATTTAAGAGAATAAAAAGACAAGTTTTGGCTGTTTAACCCGGCCCCCGCACCCCTTATAGGCTGCTGTGTGGCCCCCTGTATGGGCCCCTGTATGGCCCCCTGTATGGACCCCTGTATGGAGCCCTGTATGGCCCCCTGTATGACCCCTGTATGGCCCCCTGTATGGTCCCTGTATGGACCCCTGTGTGGCCTCTGTATGGCCCCCTGTATGGCCCCCTGTATGGGCCCCTGTGTGGCCCCCTGTATGGGCCCCTGTGTGGCCCCCCTGTATGGGCCCCTGTATGGACCCCTGTATGGACCCCCTGTGTGGCCCCTGTGTGGCCCCCTGTATGGACCCCTGTATGGCCCCCTGTATGGGCCCCTGTGTGGCCCCCTGTATGGGCCCCGTGTGGCCCCCTGTATGGGCCCCCTGTATGGCCCCCTGTATGGGCCCCTGTGTGGCCCCCTGTATGGGCCCCCTGTATGGCCCCCTGTATGGGCCTTTGTATGGACCCGTGTATGGACCCCTGTATGGACCTCTGTATGGCCCCCTGTGTGGTCTCTATATGGCCCCCTGTATGGCCCCCTGCATGGCCCCCTGTATGGCCCCCTGTATGGGCCCCGTGTGGCCCCCTGTATGGGCCCCCTGTATGGCCCCCTGCATGGCCCCCTGTGTGGCCCCCTGTATGGGCCCCGTGTGGCCTGTTGTTGAAGACTCCCTCAGGATGAGTTGCAGCAGTCCTGAGTTGTGGACGTGTCCTTGAGGGACGGGGCGAGGACGAGCTGCAGATGAGACAGATTGTGTAAATGGAGCAGAGATAGAGCACTTTAAAGTGAGAATGCATAATGCCAAAAGGAAAACTGATGGGGCTGGTAAAAGGTTACAAGTTTAAAATAATGGAAAATACTGGAGCAGAGCGGCAAAGTTCTTATCTCCTCAACGAGAAGTTACACTCGAATCTTTTGTCATGTCGATATAATGATGCTCAGTTTCCACCTTTGAGTTAAAATGTTCAGGCTCCTTCTTAAAGTGGTTGGACCCAGTGCTTGATGAAGTATTCTATTCTGTTACTTAAGTAAAAGTACAGATACCTGAGCAATAAAAATACTCAAGTAAAAGTATCTATTTTATTTAAGTAAAGAACAGATACCTACATTTTTTACTTAAGTACAGTACTTTACTACTTTTTATTTCATAATGTTGCACCACCAGCGCTACCTGATTTTAAAAATGTAAAATGTATATATTGTCAAAGCAGCTCTTGGCGTCCAAAATGAGACGCCTGCATTTTATCATTATTATTTATAGCAGTATACTCTGGCAGGCTATACTCTGCAGTGTTAGCATTATCGGGACAGTAAAACTCCACTTTGGCCATGAAATTTGTGATAAGTGCTTATAAAAATCATCTTGGTGAATAACTGGCTCTGTGCTCCTCATTGTTAGTGTCACTACTTCCTGTTAGCGTCTCTACTTTCTGTTAGCATCACTACTTCCTGTTAGCGTCACTACTTTCTGTTAGCATCACTACTTCCTGTTAGCGTCAGTACTTCCTGTTAGCGTCACTACTTTCTGTTAGCATCACTACTTTCTGTTAGCGGCACTACTTCCTGTTAGTGTCACTACTTCCTGTTAGCGTCTCTACTTTCTGTTAGCATCACTACTTCCTGTTAGCGCCACTACTTTCTGTTAGTGTCACTACTTTCTGTTAGCATCACTACTTCCTGTTAGCGCCACTACTTTCTGTTAGTGTCACTACTTTCTGTTAGCATCACTACTTCCTGTTAGCATCACTACTTTCTGTTAGTGTCACTACTTTCTGTTAGCGCCACTACTTTCTGTTAGCGTCACTACTTCCTGTTAGCATCACTACTTCCTGTTACCGTCACTACTTTCTGTTAGTGTCACTACTTTCTGTTAGCATCACTACTTTCTGTTAGTGTCACTACTTTCTGTTAGCATCACTACTTCCTTTTAGCATCACTACTTCCTGTTACCGTCACTACTTTCTGTTAGTGTCACTACTTTCTGTTAGCATCACTACTTTCTGTTAGTGTCACTACTATCTGTTAGCATCACTACTTCCTGTTAGCGTCACTACTTCCTGTTAGCGTCACTACTTTCTGTTAGCGTCACTACTTCCTGTTAGCGCCACTACTTTCTGTTAGTGTCACTACTTTCTCTTAGCATCACTACTTCCTGTTAGCGTCACTACTTTCTGTTAGTGTCACTACTTTCTGTTAGCATCACTACTTCCTGTTAGCATCACTACTTTCTGTTAGTGTCACTACTTCCTGTTAGCGTCACTACTTTCTGTTAGCGTCACTACTTCCTGTTAGCATCACTACTTCCTGTTACCGTCACTACTTTCTGTTAGTGTCACTACTTTCTGTTAGCATCACTACTTTCTGTTAGTGTCACTACTTTCTGTTAGCGTCACTACTTTCTGTAAGCGTCAGTACTTCCTGTTAGCATGGGAGTCAGGGGTCAGAGGTCAGGGGGTTAGGGTCAGACAGTGAACAGGGAGCTGCAGGTGGACATCACTGATGTTAAAAAACTACACAAATAAAATGAATACTTCACCGGAGACACTTCTGAGTTTAGAAAGATACATGTTTGTGTCTCAATGCTAACGCTAATGCTAATTTTAAGGCGTAATAAATATAAAACAGCACCACAAACTGAAGTATTGTGCATGTAAAAATAATTGGGTAGTCTTTATTTATATGAATTTTAATTTTAATAGGTTGTTCATGTTTTGTTTTCTGATTTTAACAAAAGTAACTGTTAGCTTTGAGACACAGTGAGCTAGCTAGCGTGCTACTGTGCATAAAGCCTATTAGGATGGAGAAATATGCCCAGAATGTTGCGTTTTTTTTTAGTTTAGTTTAGTTTTTTCAAGTTTTTATGACAAATCTGGTACTTTTAAACTATTTCCACAAGCAAAACAATACAAATGCTAATGTAGCCACTTAGCTTTCTATCTTTATGACCCTAAAACAGAACATAAAACACTAACTGATCTCCTAGCACTACAGCCTGTGCTCCATATGTGGGTAATGAGGGCACAAGTTTATTTAAAGTCTGTGGGATGGATGGAGGGGCCGGTCTCGCAGCCGGAGAGGAGGACTTCGTGCTGTCTCCCTCTCGCCCGCGGCTTATTGTCAACAGCTTCATGTAATATTAACATGTCAGAGCTGTAGGAGCGCAGCCTGCCCCACTGCCAACTGTAATAATCGCCGACGGTGAGGAGGTTACGAGCGGCAGAGCGAGCGTGTCTGCGCCGCTCACACACTGCCCCAGATCCTCGCTCAGGTGGACCCCGGGCGCCGCTGTCTCCGGTACAGCCGAGTCTGATTGGTTTGTATGGTGGAAATTATAATGTTTTACTATTTGAGTTTCACACTATTGTCGCTAAAGAAGGAGCTGAGTCCAAAGGAAAAGCTCTAGATTTATACTTATCTATGTTCCCTGGTTTAGACCTGGTTTAAACCTGGTTTAGACCTGGTTTAGTCCTGGTTTAGTCCTGGTTTAGTCCTGGTTTAGTCCTGGTTAGGTCCTGGTTCAGTCCTGGTTAAGTCCTGGTTTAGTCCTGGTTTAGTCCTGCTTTAGCCCGGTTTAGTCTTGCTTTAGTCCTGGTTTAGACCTGGTTTAGCCCTGGTTTAGTCCTGGTTTAGTCCTGGTTTAGTCCTGCTTTAGGCCTAGTTTAGTCCTGGTTTAGTCCTGGTTTAGTCCTGGTTTAGTCCTGGTTTAGCCCTGGTTTAGTCCTGGTTTAGTCCTGGTTTAGTGCTGGTTTAGCCCTGGTTTAGTGCTGTTTAGCCCTGGTTTAGACCTGGTTTAGTCCTGGTTTAGTCCTGGTTTATTGCTGGTTTAGCCCTGGTTTAGACCTGGTTTAGTCCTGGTTTAGCCCTGGTTTAGTCCTGGTTTAATCCTGGTTTAATCCTGGTTTAGTCCTAGTTTAGTCCTGGTTTAGTCCTGGTTTACTCCTGGAGCTCAGTCACACAGGAGGAGCTCGGCGTAGAGTCGCTGCTCCTCCACGTTGAGAGGAGCCGCTAAGGAGGCTCAGTGTCTCCTCCTGGGGAGGTGTCCACGTCACACCAGGAGGAGGCTCAGAGGGAGACCCAGGACTCACTGGAGGGACTATGTCTCTCTGGCCTGAGAACATCTTGAGGACCTGCTGAAGGAGCTGGAGGACGTGTCTGGGGTGATGTTAAGTTTTGTGTAATGTTCATGATGTTGGTTTGGACCTGGGGAGGTTCAGTTCTGTTACAGATTTAGTTCAGACTCTTTACTTTGACGTTCCTCGTAGATGTTTGTCGTTTCCTCTTCACACTGTTCAGTCCGTGGACCTGGTTCAGTCGATATGAGGGTCATTTTAAACACGTAAAGCCTCAGTATGTAACCTTTTTATTCAGAAAACAGACTGAAATAAAAGCATGTTCTTCATTTTGGTTGTTTTTATTGCCCTCGCTGTAGCGGCCATGCCCTGGAGGAACGCCTCGTCCTGCTTGTTTCCATGGAAATGTTGTTCCTTCTGCTATAATCTCCCACACTATGATCTATCTCCACGGACACTGGGACATTCTGTGTGGTTTTATGTTTCCATGGAAGCGTACGGGTGACGTGCCACCTCCAGAAAGTTACATAGTCTTGCTTTAAGGTTTGGGAAAGTTTTTGCTTTGCGTTTGACCCATCTGTCAGGGTAGGGGGCGCTGTGCACTACCTGGGAACACGTTTTCAGACCTTTTTCACTGAGAAGGATCTTAATTATTGGCTAAGTTTTAAGCTCGTTTTAAGTCCTGGTTTAGTCAGATTTTTCCGAGATCTTGTTTCACCTTTAGCCCAGATACTCTCGCTCAGAGGCTGCACTTTCCTCTCGTTGATATTCGATGTAGAAGGTTTGCAAATGACGTCTGTAATGAAACATGAAGCGAGTAACACAATTTAACCAGCCGTGCAGAGATAAGGTGTCCACTTCTTGTACCGGAGCGCTGTAAACGGATTTACAGGACTCTGAGCTCGACTGGTGGGCAAGAATAAAATCACATCATGCCCACCCACTGTCTGCTGTTTATACCGCCAGTCATTTCATCAGCTCCACTGCGGCTTTATAACAAATGTGTGCTTGCATTACACTGGACCTTTTGTACTGGCCTGTCTGGCACTACAAAGAGCGAGTGGAGCGGGAAAGGTGCAGGATATAATCATGAGGAGATGGATCGTTCTCAGCTCTGATGGTTCAGATGGTTCACTGTCTATAGAGCGATGACTAATGATCACAGACTGTATGTGCAGCTTCTTCAGCTCTGGTCAGATTACTCCTCAACACGGCCTTATATCGACCTGAAACTAAAAAAAAAAAAACACTTATTGTTTAGTTTCTGTTTGAAAGCTCGGACTATTGTGCTGCTCTAAGTGTGCGCTGAGCCTGAGTCCGACTTAGCATAGTCATTCAAGCCCCTAATGGGTGATTTCACACATATTAGCGTCCTGGCTAGCCCTGTTCTTCTCTTTCTTTTCTTTGTTTCACGTTAGGTCTGAGGTTGGAGTTATAAACAGGAGATAGATCATGTCTAAGGCTCCATTTCTGTTCAAAGATAGATCGCCTTTCCAAACAAAAATTGCTTCTTTATCTCCTTTCGAACCATTTCTTTTCTTTGACTAAGATCTAAACCCCAGTCTCTTCAGAGGAGGTTAGTGTGTTTGAAACGCAGACGTACATCAGACTGTGGTCCTGAGCTGCTCTTGTGACAGTTTTGGTACTTTCTTTTATGAAGCGACTGTTTAGTTTCCATTTTTCTCTCTACAAAGTTTTGTCCAGTTGACAGATTTGATTTCTCTTTTGGAATCTGTTTTTCTTGTATATTATGAAGCTAATTTATTCCCTGATTGTGACAAAGACGGACTGACGTGGGCAGAGTTGTGTTTTAGTTTTTCATGAAAAGTAGGGACTATGTCTCTCGTCTGGCCTGGGAACACCTTGGGGTCCCATCGGAGGAGCTGGAGGACATGTCTGGGGTGAGGGAAGTCTGGGAGCCCCTGCTTAGACTCCTGCTCCCGTGATAAGAGGAAAAAAATAGATGTACTTCAATTCTGGGAGCACATCTTAACTGCGAACTACAAAACGGCGTATCACATTGTTCTTAGAGTATTTAAATGCTTTTGTTTCCTGCATGGCCATATTTAATTAGCCTTTTTCCTTTTAGTCGTCTTAATTACAGTTAATTATCATTATAAGCGATACGTGCTTTTGTACAAAAACTATTACCTTAATATGAGCCTGATATGTGCTGAGTAAGAGCTCGTTAAAGCTCCAGTGTTACGCAAAATGTCTCTTGTAGCTTTAATCCATTTTTGCACTTTATTATTAATCTGTAACATCTCCAAACCTCAAAATGCTCTGTTCCACCTTGTGATGTCATCAAGTGGTAATTTTCAAGTTTAACATCTCCTTTTACCTTTAGTTTAGTCGTAGATTGGCAATTTCAGAGCTGAAATCATCCAAATGATTCTAGAAATGAAGCTGTGTGGAATTTAAAAACACAGTGGAACACTTCCTGTATTACCACATGATGACATCACAAGGTGGAACAGAGTGTTTTCTGTTTGAGAGAAGAACTCAGCCTAAATCTGCAGGTTTTGTGTGTTAAATGTGTGAATGAAACAAAAACTCCAGGTCAGTTTGTGATGAGGAAATATTAGACCAGAGAAAACTAGAGAAGCACCGGCCCTTTAACACAGACTAAATACAGTTTGCACTTTATACACGGTCCCTAAACTGATCCGTTATGAAAGATAAAATTTACAACCACTGTCCACGAGGTTTTCTTTTAATAATGCTGTACTTTACTACCACTCACACGAGCCATTTCATTCTAAAGTGTTTTATCTCCCGAGCGCTGGGATGTGCGGAGTTAGCGGCTGGTTTTTGTAATATTAGCATCACAGCGACGGTAAAACTCCACTGTGAGCGATGAAAGCTGTGAGCTGTGTGAAAAGTGCTTATAAACTCATCATGGTGAATAATTAGGATGCTACAAATGTGTTTGGAATGTTCTGTTTCTGTGTTTTGTTTTTAAGACTTGGGACTTTTACATCATTTTATCTCAACTCTGCTCAGCGACACGTTCAGCTTTAAAAATCTATGTAAAGTTTCTATATGAAGAAAAAGTGACTCTCGTGAGATTTTAGCCACGTTATAATGTTACCGCCTTAAAAATAAATCTGGAGAAGCGTAACTCTACCCCCGAGTCTAGACCGGACATGGGCAAACTACGGCCCAAGAGCCACACATGGACCATTGGGTTTATTAATCAGGTCCGCCGAACGTGACCAAATTATATTAAAATAGTTCAGATTAAACCTTGTTCAAAGTTTTTCTACTGTGTTTCTTTAACTGAAAAGCAATGAATTAATTATGAATTAAATTTATGCATTTGGAAAAACATCTGCACAATGAGCCTCGCTACATGTTACAGGACAAATCTGTAAAGTCATATAAACATATATATATCCTGGCCCCGCCCCCTGTCAACTAAACCAGGACTAAACCAGGGCTAAACCAGGACTAAACCAGGACTAAACCAGGGCTAAGCCAGGGCTAAACCAGGACTAAACAAGGGCTAAACCAGGACTAAACCAGGACTAAACAAGGACTAAACCAGGGCTAAACCAGGACTAAACCAGGACTAAACCAGGGCTAAACCAGGACTAAACCAGGGCTAAACCAGGGCTAAACCAGGGCTAAACCAGGACTAAACCAGGACTAAACCAGGACTAAACCAGGACTAAACAAGGACTAAACCAGGGCTAAACCAGGACTAAACCAGGACTAAACCAGGGCTAAACCAGGACTAAACCAGGGCTAAACCAGGGCTAAACCAGGCTAAAACCAGGACTAAACCAGGACTAAACCAGGGCTAAACCAGGGCTAAACCAGGGCTAAACCAGGACTAAACCAGGACTAAACCAGGGCTAAACCGGGACTAAACCAGGGCTAAACCAGGACTAAACCAGGACTAAACCAGGACTAAACCAGGGCTAAACCAGGACTAAACCAGGGCTAAACCAGGACTAAACCAGGGCTAAACCAGGACTAAACCAGGACTAAACCAGGGCTAAGCTAGGACTAAACCAGGGCTAAACCGGGACTAAACCAGGGCTAAACCAGGACTAAACCAGGACTTAACAAGGACTAAACCAGGACTAAACCAGGACTAAACCAGGACTAAACCAGGACTTAACAAGGTCTAAACCAGGACTAAACCAGGACTTAACAAGGACTAAACCAGGGCTAAACCAGGACTAAATTAGGACTAAACCAGGACTAAACCAGGACTAAACCAGAATATCGAGGAACCTCTCACACATTCTCACACTAGTTAACGTCGACACAGGGGGTGAGGTGGGTTAAGTGTCTTGACACACCAGGATTCATCTGTGGGAGCTGGAATCGCATCACCAACCTGTGGGTCACTGGATCCGACCGGTGAACCAACGATGTTTATGTCGAGAACGCGATTCGAACCATCAACCTTCAGATCAGAGGGCAAACACTCGACTGACTGGATGTTTAGCCTGGTGAGGAGTTGTGGGTCTTTACGTTGCACAGGTTAATAGAGCCGTCATTACACTCCCTCAGTCGCTGATTAAACTCTTAAGAAGCTTTTTAAAAAGTCAAATCCTTCGAGACAATAGATCGAGGAGCTGCGTGAGGTTAAGTTCTCCTCATTGCTTTTTCTTGATTAAAAGGGGCTATTTTTACTCCATCATACTGTAATTAGATACCCAGCCCCTCACAGGTAGAAGCGAGCGCTCGCAATAGTCTCTAATCAATACCTGAAACGAGCCGCAGCTGCACATCTCAACGCTAAAAAGGTTAACTCCAGACGAGGTTTTTCTGCGGAGCTGGAGTGTGAAATATTCAGAAGAACACGGATAATTAGTGAGATTAGTACAGTTTTTATTTACAAAAGTCTAAATGGACATAGCTAATCTGCTACCCACCGTGTTCCAAAGAAAAAGTGATCATGGGAGCACTTCCGGCTCCATCGACACTGGCTCCAATTCACTTTCTATTGAAAAACTGTGTCCCCTCTCTCTGTACCTGCTGCTGTCAGACTCGTCATTTTGGTCTTGAATGTTCGTATTAACCCTCTACATGATCCTGGGTTATGTTTTTGTTGTTTTTTTTTAGTTATTTTGAGTTTTGTTTTGTTTTTTTTCTTTTTAGTTGAGTTGAGTTGTTTATTTATTTATTTTTATTATTTTATTAAATTTTCTTTGTTATTTGGAGTTATTTTATTTTCTTCTTTTTTTTTTTTTAGTTATTTTGAGTTTAATTTTTTTGTCTTTTGAGTTGAGTTGTTTATTTATTTATATTATTTATTTATATATATTTTTTTTATTTGAGTTTTTTATTTTCTTCATTTTTTTTTGTTATTTTGAGTTGATTTTTTTTTGTTATTTTCAGTTTGTTTTAATTTATTTTGAGTTGATTTACTTTATGTTTTGTTATATTGAGGGGTTTTTTTTTTTGTTGTTTGGAGTTTAATTTTTTAATTTTTTGAGTAATTTAGATATTTTTTTTTCTTTTGTTATTTAGATTTTTTATTTATTTTTTTTAAAAACAGTGCGCCCTCTCTCCATCCCTGCTGCTGTCAGATTCATTTTGGTCTTAAATGTTCGTATTAACCCTCTACATGATCCTGGGGTTTTTATTTCACGTCTGTGTCTGTAAATCAACATATGAACATTAAAAACAGACAGATCAGGTCCTTCTTTCCCCTCCTGTTAGCGTTAGCAACAGGTTTGATTGACAGTGTTGCTAAGCGTCCACTCCCTGCTAAACCAGCAGTGCGGGAAGGAAGGGGCGTTACCTTCAACAGCCTCACTCCTGACTGGCTCTTTGGTTGCTATGATACTTATGATCAGATTCCCAAATATGAAACTCGGCTCCAGATTCGCTGTTTCACCTGCTCCAGCCTCGACGAGCTTCATGTGACTGGAGCTGAACTCTGTGGGTGACGTCACACTCACTTCGTTCACTTCTTTATACAGTTGATGGTCTGAGTTAAACAGGTTCCTTGGAAAATCTGCAAACAAACAAGTGTTCGTACAGTTTGGAGACGTGAGCGCTCCGGTCTGTCAGGAAAGATGTGAGTGTTGTTCTGTTATGTAAGTTTTTTTTCACCACAAAATGTTAAGATTTTGAGCAGAGCAAACTTGACTATAAGAGTTAGAGCTGCTCATTTTGGAATCTGCTGAAGTTTTCTTGTCGTTGTCAGTTAAAAAAATGGTGCATAATAAATATAAAATTCAAGCCTGTTCATACAGTCACTTTATCTCAACTCTGCACAGAGAAACTTTCAGCTTTAAAAATCTACAGAGAGGTTCTACACGAAAAAACTGACTGAGATTTTAGTCAAGTCATAATGTAAACCAGGACTAAACAAGGACTAAACCAGGACTAAACCAGGACCAAACCAGGACTAAACCAGGACTAAACCAGGACTAAACCAGGACCAAACCAGGACCAAACCAGGACTAAACCAGGACTAAACCAGGACTAAACCAGGACCAAACCAGGGCTAAACCAGGACTAAACCAGGACTAAACCAGGACTAAACCAGGACTAAACCAGGACTAAACCAGGACCAAACCAGGACTAAACCAGGACTAAACCAGGTCAAAACCAGGACCAAACCAGGACCAAACCAGGACCAAACCAGGACCAAACCAGGGCTAAACCAGGGCTAAACCAGGACTAAACTAGGGCTAAACCAGGGCTAAACCAGGACTAAACCAGGACTAAACCAGGACCCAAAACAAGACAAAACCAGGACCAAACCAGGACCAAACCAGGACTAAGGACTGGGGTTGCACTATCCTATTGCCTCATTTTCATCTCACATCTCGACTAAAATGTTCAAAATGAGAGTCCAGCTAGAACTGTCTTGTATAAATCAGTACAGAACCTAACTACATTTAAACTTTTAAAGTTTGATAGCGTAATATTCGTTATTTCCTCCAAGCTCCGCCCCTTCTGCAGGTTTCTAAAGACATTCAGATCCGGGTTAGATTGATGGGCCGGGTCTGGGTTTGCCTAAGTCGGTGTTGACAGTGATGTAGTTCAGGTTTCTGTGTGGAGACAACTGTATCGGGCGGAGGAGGTGTGTGTGTGTGTGTGTGTGTCTGTGTGTGCGTCTGTGTGCGTCTGTGTGTAATAATAATGTGATGAGTGAGGCTTGTCCCTGGGGCTGTGTTAGATCCATCACCTGCACAGATCCATGAGCCTTTAGAGTCTCTATCTGCAGCCATTACTCTTCCCACTCAGCTCATACAGTACAGAGCCGTGCAAATGTGCTCGGCAGCTGGAGAATAGACACGTCAGACGATTATTTGGAGAAAATTATACAAAAAAAAAGAATTGGGAGAACTTTCAAAGGCAAAAGAAGTAATTTCAGTTCGAGTTCAGGTCCTTAAAGTAAGCCCACGTGTTTTTTATCTGCTTTTTTATATCATGGGTATCACGTTTGCCCATTGATCTGAAGCTTGGCCGTTCTAATCCTGCTCTCGACATAACAATACCATTAAAACTACTTCATGCCACATTTTTTTAACGATTCAAATGATGCAGGATAATCCCAGTGAACATTTTGAAATCGACTGTTTCATTAAAAGGCTTGAGCCGCAACAAATAAACAGCAGATTGTCTCAGTAATTAGCCATAAAATAGATTTATTCACGCCTCCACGGCTCAAATCTTATCGTATTACAACAAAAAGGCTCAAAATCTCTCCACTTTTGCAAAGAAAAATTCAACTGAGGCACAAAATACATAGTTCCAGCTTCATCTACTGAACAATGAGTCGATGTAGTGATTATTGTGACAGGCTCAGATCCACCGAGCCCCAGGTTAGAGACACAATTCCAGCTCCCATAAAAGACTTCTGTCGTTGTGTCCTTGGGCAAGACACTTAAACCCGCTCGCCCTCAGTGTCTCTGTGCACTGGTGTGTGAGTGTGAGTGTGAGGGCTAAAGTGGTAACGAGCTTTGCGTGTCTTGAAGGTGGAAAAGAACTATATAAAAAACTGACCATTTACGATTTTGTTTTAGAAGAACGACAATAAAGCCTCACTTTTTTTGTCTTGACCTCAAGAATTGTGAAGAATAATCAGTTCAATATTATTATTATTATTATTATTATTATTATTATTATCATTATTATTATTATTATTATTATTATCATCACCATCATTATTAGTCTATTAATTTTTATTATTTTTTGTTTTATTATATTTTTTCTATTTAATTTTTATTGTTTTTTTTATATCATTTTAATGTATTTGTTATTGATATTATTATTATTATTATTATTATTATTATTATTATCATCATCATCATCCTCATCTATCATTTATTTTCATTTTTTTTAATTATATTTTTTCTATTTATTTTTTATTGTTTATATATTTTTTTTATTTGTTATTGATATTTTTTACTATTTTATTTTTTATTGTTTTATTATCATTTTATTTTATTATTATTATATTGATATTCATCATCATTATTAGTCTATTATTTATTTTTATTTTTTTTATTATATTTTTATTACTTTTTATTATTTATATCATTTTATTTTATTTGTTATTGATATTATTATTATTTTATATTTATTATTGTATTATTTATTTTATTTATTATTTATTATTATTTTGAAATTAAATGTTTTTTTTCTGACCATCGCTGCAATGCCAAAATCTGATATTGTGTCTTTTCTAAACATATTTTAGTTTTTACTTGTGCTTCTTTGCCGGTTCCAGACACATTTCTAACTATTTAACACCAGGAGAAACGAGCTTCAGATGGTTTTCTCTGGGCAAATCCTAGAACAGGTCTCGTCAAAGACAGGCCTGAAGAACCGGCTCATTTATGTGTTTTCAGGTCACTTAATGGCACTTGCTGGTGAAAGCCGTCCTGGGGCACACTCACAATGGCGGCCATTTTGTGTCAAGTTGAACAAGTTTGAGCTCCGTGACTCCAGAATAACATCACTTCTGCTCTTATCTGTCAAGTGTCTTTTTTACTTTTGTCTTTTTTTATCATAATTTAATCACGGTGGGTAAAGTCTGCGGCTCGAGGAGGCTGTGGTCACTTCAAATATGATTATTATCACATTTTGGATTTATGCAAACAGCCAAATCCTCTGATTTCTTTCCAGTCCTGGTCCCTCTGATTCCTCACATCAGATTTACATTTAAGTAAAGGTCCAGAGTCACATATTTTGTTGTGTAAACTTGAGTGAATGGATGTTTATTTGGACGGTGCACAGGTCTAATACAACACATATAAATACATCACTTGTGTAACAGACAAACAAAAAGGGAGTGAGAGGAAGTATTTATTTAACCCCAGCCCCTTTTTCTACCGCCACAAATTTAACAAATGAACATTTAGACTTCTCGTTTACTGATTAATCAACACAGTCACACCACAGACTGTGTAAAGAAGTGGCCTGAGTGAGTGTGACGTCACAGCGTTCGGCTCCAGTCAAATGAAGCTCGTCGAGGCTAACAGTTATAGCGGCTAATCCGGAGCAGAGTAACCAACCACGAGTATCATAGCAACCAAAGAGCCAATCCGGAGCCAAGCTATTGAAGGTAACGCCCCTTCCCGCCCGTATTGCTGCTTTGTCTGCAGTTGCTAACGCTAGCCCATGATCACTTCTTATTTGTAACGTGATAGCTAGCAGGTTAGCTATGTCCATTTATATAAACAGTCAATGAAAATCATGTCACATCATGCGCTACAACTGTACAATTTAAACATTTTCTGTGTGTCTCTCAGTCGTCTGGGTCTGATCAAGAGTAAAAGCCAAAAGTAAAATCTGTAACTGGACAAAAAGTTGTAGGAGTGAAGACGTTTAGCTGCTCGTCCAGGCCTCTTCTTCAGTTCTGTTTGTAGGCTCGGTGCATACTTAGCAACTTAGCATACTTAGCAACTTCAGCTCTTCCACACCTATTAGCATCCTGGCTAGCTCTGTTGTTCTGGGTCTGAGGATGGATTTACAAACAGGAGATAGAAGACGTGTAAGGCTCCATTCCTGGTCCTCTCCTCTCAAACCGTTTCTTTTCTCAGATCTGAACTTCGCTCTCTTCACAGGAGTGTTCAGTGTCTTTGAGATGGAGACGTACAGCAGACTGTGGTCCTGAGCTGCTCTTGTGACGGTGTTGGTACATTCTCTTATGAGCGGCTGTTTTCTATAACATCTATAAACATTTCATTTCACGTTTTGTCATTTGGTTCTTACAAAAAGTCACTTATGTTGTATGTTTTATAGATGAGCAATCGAACTACCATTGTTTTTGGTAATGGGTTTTTCCCTCTTTCAAATGAACCACTGCCCCGTAACAATAACCTGGATCAAAAAACCTTTCAAACCATAATCCAAAATGCTTCACTCGCTGCTGAAAGTCGTTACGAAAAGTTTAGAAAATCTCCAAATTTGAACGTCTGACCTGTTTCAGCGTTTCGAGATAGAAGTCTATGAGCCGCACTATTTCCCGTCCTATGTCCGTGTTCTAAATCAAACCATCTTTTGCACTCTGTCTCTTTTGACCCGCGCTCATTGCCGTAGAGGTCGCCATGACAACGGCTTTATTAATGACATCAATCATCTCCATCTCCACGGTGACCAAAGCGTGCTTCTGGCAGACGTTTTCTGTCCTCGTCGGAGTGTGTATCACCCCGGTGTGTGTGCGACGGTGCGTTTGTGTGTGCGTGTGGGAGGAAATGCGATTGTCTAACTGTCACTGCGGTCTTTGAAAGCCTCGCCGCAGCTCCAGGGCAGAGGCAGAAGTTGTTTTCTTTGACTTGTTTACTACGGCGGCTCCAGAAACTTCCACTATCCTCTCTGCGTTTGAGGGGGAAGTGAAAGCCTCGGCCATTTTGTTGAGCGTTCTCTCTATAGACGATATTACGTGAGGTCTAAACCAGTTCTCTCATTCGGTTTCAATGTTTTTCTAATATTGTGTCTGTTTTTTTCTGTTTTTGGAGGAGGTGCACTAGGGCCCAGCGCCATCAGTCGAACAACGCAACTTTAGCACTTTTTTTTTTAGCACATTTTAGCGTAACTTCTAAAGCAGGGGTGTCAAACTCATTTTCACAGAGGGCCACATCAACAAAATGGTTGCTCTCAAAGACCCAGATGTAATGGTAAGATAAATATAACTAAATGTAACCAAATATAATGTAAAATAAGTGCAACAAATTTTTAATCTTGTTAATTAATCTATATATTTCTATATTTATTACTTATTCAAGTTCCACATATTGCACATGTATTTGCAAAGATGTGAAAAAATGTCTGTGTAACCTGATAAACTGATATTTTAAGACAGTCAGACCTTTTAATTTACTTTGTCGCGGCCACATAAAATGACGTGGCGGGCGATATTTGGCCCACGGGCCTTGAGTTTGACACGTAATGAAAAGAAACTCAAAAAAAAAGCAAATAAGCTCACAAAACCGACTCTTGTGAGGTTTAAGCCAGGTTATAATGCTGTTACCTCCTCAAAAACAGACCAGGAGTCTTATTTTGTTTCATTATTCTCAGTCTGACTCCATCTCCAAAGCTCAAAACACTCTGCTCCACCTTGTGATGTCATGAAGTGCTAGTTTTCAAGTTACACATCAACCTTTCCACCTTTCGTTCAGTAGAGATTGACAATTCCAGGTTTGAAATCATCCAAACGACTCTATAAAAAGGTGTTTGGAGTTTAAAAACAGAGTGGAGCACTTCCTGTATCACCACATGATGACATCACAAGGTGGAACAGAGTGTTTTCCGTTTGAGAGAAGAACCTAGCCTAAATATGCAAAGTTTGTGATGAGGAAATTACATTAGAATGTAGATCAGAGAAGAGCGTAATACGGCTCTTTAAGCCGCCATCTTGTTTTGCCGCGGTCACATGACACTAGCAGTTGCTTCCTAATGGTTCTCATCACAGAAAATGCCTTTTTAAACACACAGGCAGCATCAGTTGTGTTAGTACTGTCTCATTTTTCCACAAATAGCTACTTTTCCAATATTTATGCGTAGAATATTTGCTTTATTGAACTGGAAGAAACACAAATGAGGAACAGCTCCCTTAAATACCATTCACTGTAATTCCGCCGGCATAATCTTTATATAACACCTCTGCGTGTCTCTGTCGGTAATAGCTTGTAACTGCCTCTTATTCAATATTTCAGATCCAACTTCAGGGCTGCCAAATCGCATCTGGCAACCGCTCGAGTGTGGAGTTTATTTTCATTGAAAGTAGGTTCATTTGTGTTTGCGATTCCTTTAGTATCCTTCTCTGGCATTTATTCCTTACCTCATTAATTAAGAATGGCAGAATAACTCGCCTTCATACGCAGTTTGAGCTAATTAGGCAGATGCTTCATGATTTGTTAATGTAGTGGTATTTAGCGTAGCGTCCTGGCGTAGTTGAGATATCACAGAATATGGCTTCGCTCCACCTGGTCACGGCATCAGTTGAGCGCCGCGACTTTAGCACTTTAGCACAGTTTGCATATATTTAGTGTCGGTAACTTGTAAAAACGCTCCAGAAGAGAGTTTAAAGGGCCGAAATTACACAAAATAGACTCTTGAGAGTTTTAAACCATGTTCTAAAGCTGTTACCTCCTCAAAAACAGACCTAGAGTCGTGCGTTGAGTCACACTTTATTATTAGTTTGTAACATCTCCACACCTCAAAACGCTCTGTTCCACCTTGTGATGTCATAAGTGGTAGTTTTCAAGTTAACATCTACCTCTTTACCTTTAGTTCAGTAGAGATTGGCAATTCAATTCAGTGCATTTTTGTGAAGACCAAAGTCACAGCAGCAGTCGCCTTTTAGGGCTGAACATGAGAATTAATTTGACCAACAGAAAGTTAGAAAATCAACAATGAAACAGAAACAGACGAGCAAATTAACAACAGAAAACAAGCATCCCAAACTGTGGCTCAGGGGCCAAATGCAGCCCTCAGACCAATTTTTCTTGGCCCTCAAGCTTCCAGGTGACATTTTTATATAGCACTTTTCCACCTCCTCAAAGCTCTTTTCAACAAGGAACCACTCACCTATTCACACACCAGTGCACACAGACACTGGGGGCAAGGTGGGTTAAGTGTCTTGCCCAAGGTCACAACGACAGCATTCATCTGTGAGGGCTGGAATTGCACCACCAACCTGCGAGTCAGTGGATCTAATCACTCAACCAATGATGTTTATGTAGAGAGCGGGATTTGAACCGCCAACCTTCGGATCAGTGAACAAACACTCAACCAACTGAGCTACTGTCGCCCCATATTACCTCATATTACCTCATATTACCTTAAACAGAACTTTTTACTGTATATTTCTAAAAATCTACTTTAACAAGCCCATATCAGATATTTAATGTGTCCCATTGAGGATGTAGCATGAATAAAGGTCGAGTGGTTCAGTCTAACTTGTTATAATAACGCAGATTTTAAGTATTCACTGTATTGGGGACCAGTCTGTGGCCCTCAGCTTGTCTGTGTTTTTATATGTGGCCCTTAATGAGAAAAGTTTGGACACTCCTTCCTTAGACCCACCTTCTTGGCAACGAAAAACACCAAAAAAAAAACCCTGTGGGAAAAAGAAATTCCAGATCTGAAATGATCCAAAAGATTCTGGTGAAGGTGTATGGAGTTTAAAAACACAGTGGAGCACTTCCTGTATTACCACATGATGACATCACAAGGTGGAACAGGTGTTTTCAGTTTGAGGGAAGAAACAACATTATGACATAGATCAGAAAACAGTGTAACATGGGCTTTAATTATGAGCTAATTAGGCAGATGCTTCATGATTTCTTATTAGCATGATTTAGCGTAGCATCGTGTCGTCGTGGAGATTTCGCAGAAGAAGACGTTTTGCTGCAGTGGAATCGTTTTCAAGTTACTGAGTTTGACTTGTGCCAAAAGACTGCAGTATTTGGCTGTTTATTAAATACAGCAACCTTCACGGATGATTTATGTGGAGTCAGGAGGCTAAGGAGGCTAGCTTATCTGCGCTAGTAAAAATATATTTACTTGTCTGAATCGCTGCTTGAAAAATCTCAGGAGGTCAACATAAAAATACAGAATGAGGCGTAAATGTTATTATAGCTGTAACCCGGTGACGGCGGCTCGTTGTCTTTCTGCTCGGAGGAAACAGTCGTCGGCAGAGTTTGAGGCTCCGTCAGAGAGTAAAATCTCTTGTTTGATGTTAAGCCTGGAGTTAAGAGCTCGAAGGTGAAGGTTCAGCTGATTGTGCAGTTTTTGGACGTAGAAACAGGGAGTAACCCGCCTCGCCGACCTGCATTACGCTTCAGCGACTGGGATTGACGCTTCACGAGGAGGTCACGGGTTCAACAGCGGCGTGGGGACTTTTCCGAGTGGGTTTCTTCTTGGGAATATTCTTCATCAACCAAAATATCTGCAGTTCGCCAAAAAATAAGGTGGTCCTGATCGAGTCTAGCTCAAATCTGGGTCGCTCAGTGGAGTGTGTGACCACTGATCTCCTTCACTGTGGTTCTCCTCGAGGTTTCTCTTTTTCCCACTGGGTTTTTGTGGGGTTTTTCTTGCCGAGAAGGAGGATCTAAGGACAGGGGGCGCTCTGGGACAGTGGTTCTTCCAGGAGGGGATGCTCTGGCACAGTTCTCCTTGTTTTCTGTTGATTAATTTGTTCATCTGTTTCGAACAGACGAACATTTAATATTCATAACTTTCCTTACCATTGTTGTACCTTATCCCATATGATGCAGTACTTAAGTTGCATGAGTCTAGCTCACAGTCAATGTAATCACACAATACAACCATGAAAAGGAAGTAAAGTACCGGTATGTAAAATTTAAGCATCATAAGTAAGTAGTAAGTAGTATAAGTAAGTATCATAGCAACCAAAGAACCAATCCAGTCAAACCTGTTGCTAACGTTAGCGTGAGCAACCTCAGGGAAAGAATTTGTCTGTTTTTAATGTTCATATGTTGATTTACAGACACAATAGTGGAATAAAAAACCCAGGATCATGTAGAGGGTTAATACGAACATTTAAGACCAAAATGAGTCTGACAGCAGCAGGTACAGAGAGAGGACACAGTTTTTCAATAGAAAGTGAATTGGAGTCGATGAAGCTGGAAGTGCGCCCGGGATCGCTTCCTGTTTGCAACACAGCGGCTAGCAGGTTAGCTACAGTATGTCCATTTATGTTTACAGTTAGGCCTCCTGCAAAATGAATTTCATGCCTATAAAAAGACTAAATATCCTTAAATCTGCAGCACTAACGAGCATCAACTCACCAAACACGACTATATTGAATAAAGTCGAGCTACAGACAGACTCCTGCTGCGCTAACGCTAACCCACAGTTTGCAATCCCACCTTTTCCTGTATCGTGTGAGGCAATAATGTTATTTATTCACCTGCTCTGAATCAGTAGTAACAAAAATAACCTGAAATAGCTTGTCCTGGCTCTACAATCAAAAGTGGCAGCGAGAAAATGAGCCATGTTGAGAGTGTGGCCCCAGAGACCGGCCCCGAGCTCCGAGGTGTGGGCTCAAATCAAACTTTATTACATCCACTCCAGCAGTAAACATCTGCTGCAGAACAATATGAATAAACCCCGTGTGAGGGCGTCATTCACAAACTCATGACTCACTATTTGCTCTTTTCAATTTTGGATTTTTTAACAGATCTGAGTTAGTTCTGTTGCGTTTGACAAATAATAAAAATGACCAGCTACAGCCTATATATGTGTATGTGTAAGTTAGTTCCACCTTGTGATGTCATCATGTGGTAATACAGGAAGTGCTCCACTGTGTTTTTAAACTCCACACAGCTTCACTAGAATCATTTGGATCGTTTCAGACCTCGTGTAATCGCCCAGATAGCAGCCTTTAACTCGTGATGTTACGTCTGTGTCGAGGATTCAAAGTGTGGTTCGAGTAATCAGTAAAAGTTCAGGTGAAGTGTGGTTCGGAGCGTGGTTTGATCATGTGAGCGATGACATTCGAACCTTCTTGAAGCTCCGACCACGTGACTGATTCAGACGTGTTTCGCTGATTTTCCGTGAACCGTGTGTCATTTGAAATATAAGACACAGAGAAATACAAAAGAGTCGACCCACGTCTTGTGTTTGGTTTTTGGTTTTTGTCTGCGAGAGTTTAAAAGATGGAACCAGTGACAAAAAGAAAGTTTTCCCCTGTTTGGGAGAACTTTACTTTGACTCGATCACTCCAACAAGGTTTGTCTTATCTAGTAATTATAAAATGAGGGAGGAGCCACTGCAGGAGAAAGAAAAGAAATAAGTTTCCAGATGTTTCACACTGTCATGAACCTGTGACTCCAGCTTCATCTGGGCCTGTGAGGATTTTTTTTCCAAAGCAGGAGAAATCCTCACGAAAAAGCAGAACCGCCTTAGTCCTGAGTCTTTAGAGAAACTACTTTTAAAAAAAATAAAAACTAATGAAAAATATTGGGGTTTAATTCTGTTTATTTAATTAGAAGCACAACTACAAGTAACACGACAATCCTATTTCTAATGTTTTTCACTGTGGTCTTGTCACTGGTTTTGTACATTTGTTCAATTGATGGCACTGAAACTAGGTTGTAGTACATTTTATTGCCCTCTTGATGGCGCTGTAGAGTAAATGAATCCTTATGAAGTGTGGGTACATGTGCGGCACAGTTGGCTGAAAGTATCGATGCTTCACGGAGCTTCATCTCACCGTCACTGCCTCTAACGGTTTAACGAGGAGCAGAGCTGAGAAAGTTTGTCCAGTGCAAAACCAACTACATTTATTTTCTGACACCAAAAATATTTAGAAAAACAGGATAATTTAAAAATCAGCCCCCTCGCTTTTAGTAAACTGAGGTTTGCTCCTTTCATAGAGCACCTCCCTGATTGGTCGAGCCCAGTCTGCAGCACAGGTAAGTTTTGATCTTGTTGAAAGTTTTCTCTAACAAACCAGTGTAAATCTTCATTGAGTCAAAGTGGTTTAAAAATAGAGCTCTACATTAAAGTGTCTGTTTCGACTGTGAACACAAATTAGATACACAAAAAGCTCAAGTATTTGGACTCTCCTCCTTCTCAGCGCAGAGTTGTCTGCCCTGGAACCTTCTTAAGGAGCTCCGGCAGCCTGGGGACTCATTTGGGCGTAACACCTAAGATGGCAGAAAACATGGACATGGTAAGTAGAAAATCCCAACAATTCACTTACAAACTGTTTAATCAATGAAACATGTTAAACTTCTTTGTGTATTTTCCTGTTTTTCCTGTTAGCTTCAAGGAAAAGCGACTGTAATGCTACATGACACACCTGGAAATGCAAATCTTCTTCTGAACTAAAGGTAAAATGTGACTGACTTAAACCTCCACTTCATGACATCACAAGGTGGAACAAAACTGAAGAAAAACCCTCATGTACCAGGCGACACTGAGGATCTCCCTGAAACTTGCCCCACTTAAACACCGTCCCAAACAGGAAGCTCCTCCCCCTGGTGAACACGCTTTACTCACAGGTGCTGCAGGTTTAGCAGAATTTCACAATCCACCGAGGACTTTTGAGAGCGTAAGTCTCTTTAACCCAGAAGTGTTTCAAAATAAAACTATAAACACTTAAACATTGAAACAAAATGCACAAACTTAACCCAGTTCTTCCTCCACATGGTCCGGCCCACCACACCCAAGGCTTTCAAAATGGCTGACATAGGCCACGCCCCCTCTGTGTCTGGACCATTTTTATTTTTCCTATTTTTTCTATTTTAACCTTTATTCAACCAGGAAAGTCCCATTGAGATGACTAAACTTTTCCTGGCCAAGACACATCACACACACACATTTCAACACGTCACTAAATAGATTCTTAAAACCTTTTACAAATCTTAAACTTAATTTCCAAACCTTTCAACATAGATTTGAACTGAACTACTGAAGTCAGTTCTTGTCATTTCAAGACTTTTTGTAAATTATTCCACATCGAAGGCGCAGAACCATGACCACGTGGAGACTCAGAACAGCTGCACATGTCGTATAAACTTTAAAGTAACAGGTTAAATTAAAGGTGGACGAACTAAAAGACTGAACAAAACGCAGCAGGATCGTTTGTCTAGTGAGAAATGACAGGAAATGAACAAATGTGTGAATATAAACAAGATTAAGGTGAGATTAACGAGACAAAGGCCAAATTTCACGGGAGGTAACGGCATTAAAACAGAAGTTAAAGCTCAGAGGAGGCCGTTTTGTGTAATATCGGACCTTTAACTTCCAGACGTGTTCATCAAGACCAGATGTTTTTATGGACATGTCCCAATGCGATGGTGGCGCAGTTTGAAGTACCGCTCAAAGTAGTATTTTTAATTCTTTATTTCATTGATGAAGAGTCAAAGTGTCCTCGTCGCAGGTGTTTACTTCATTCAGTCTAAACAGAAATAAGGAATTAATCTTTCCCTTTTGAATATCAGTGGGCAAATATAAAGTTTGAGGTCATTTTTTTTTTCCCTATTGCATAACTGAGAAAATGTCCCTTTTCTCCTGTAGAAGTCACACGTGGTGCATGATGGGATGCAGCAGTAGCGGTGAGTCTGCTCGGATGCTTCGTTCACAGCCGATCTCCATGGAAACGCAGGGCACATATTCGTCGGGTGCACGAAATGGGACGGACCTTATCGCGCCGTAAGTGTCCTTCAAATTTAGCCGTCGAATTGGTTCTCGTTTCTCTTCTATGAACTGAGCTGTTTCCAAACCCAGATCATGGAGCCGACGGAAAACCGCGCCGAGTTTGATCCTAACGAGTCCAGATGGATCGAAATGAAATAGAACTTTTTATTTTAGCTTTCACTTCCAATCTGCGGCGGCTGAAACCTGAGCAGCTCCAGTGGACGGAGCTGAGCAAAGACTTAATCAAAGTAGATGTTTCATTAAAGATGGAAATGGCAGAGCAGTTCGACGGACGCTGAAAGGAAAACACTGCCAAAGAAACGATAATATTACGAGATTATACCATTTTTTAAAACAATATATAACATTTATCGCCATTTTGAGACCCAAATCTGTTATTTTACACATTTTGCAGGTTTTAATAGTGTCGACACTGCAAAAGTAATAAAATGTTATCTTCCGTGTTACTCATTCAACTTCATCTTCTCATAACCTGTTTTTATGAAGCCAAATTTTAATATGCTCCATTCAAAATGCTCACAAATCTTTATAAGCCAACACGGCCCGATGCCCATCTGGATCTGGGCTGCACTTACTAAAATCTGTCTCGTTAATATCCTCGTCCTGCTGGTTAAACTCGAGTAACGAAGTACGAGAAGTAAAGTACTGGATTTAAAGAGCCGGTTTACTTCATTTTCTGATCTGTTTCCTCGTCACAAACGGATCTGGAGTTGGTTTGTTTCAGTTTATTTAAAACACAAACCTGCAGATTTAGGCTGAGTTCTTCTCTCAAACTGAAAACACTCTGTTCCACCTTGTGATGTCATCATGTGGTGATACAGGAAGTTGTATTGTTACTGTTGAGCATAAAAAGGTTTATTTTTACTCACTACATTTATACTGTGAGTGTTTAACAGGGACTGAAATACTTTTACTGAGGTGGATGTTTTCATGTGATACTTGAGTAACTTTTACCTCTGTATCTGTACTTTTACTCGAGTAACAAAATTGAGTACTTCATCTACCACTGGTTAAACTGCAGCTCTGATCATCACCAGAACTGTCCCTCCTCCTCCTCATCACTCCGTCCTCCTCTTCTCTCCAGCTCCTTCTCCTCTCTCCTCCTTCTCTGTCCAGGTCTCTCTCCCCCCTCTCTGCTCCTCTCTCCAGCTCTCTGTCCCCTCTCCTCCAAGCTCTCTGTTCCTTGTCCTCCTCCTCCCTGTCACCCCTCCTCCTCCCTCTCCTCCTCCTCTCGCTAGCTTTGTCGCCTCTCCTCCTCCTTTCTCCAGCTCTCTGTTCCTCCTCCTCCTCTTGCTCTGTCCTCTCTCCTCCTCCTCCTCTCTCCAGCTCTGTCCTCTCTCCTCCTCCTCTAGCTCTGTCCCCTCTCCTCCTCCTTTCCTCCTCTCTCCAGCTCTTTGTTCCCTCTCCTCCTCCTCTCCTCTTCTCTCCAGCTCTGTCCCTCCTCCTCCTCTTCTCTCCAGTTCCTCCTTCTCTTTCCAGCTCTGTCCCCTTTCCTCCTCCTCTCTCCATCTCTGTCCTCTCTCCTCTAGCTCTGTCCCCCCTCCTCTTCTCTCCAGTTCCTCCTCTTCTCTCCAGCTCTGTCCTCTCTCCTCCTCCTCTCCTTTTCCTCTCTCCAGCTCTGTCCCCCCTCCTCTTCTCTCCAATTCCTCCTCCTCTCTCCAGCTCTGTCCTCTCTCCTCCTCCTGTCTCCTCTCCTCCTCCTTTACTCCTCTCCCCAGCTCTTTGTTCCCTCTCATCCTCCTCTCTCCAGCTCTGTCCTCTCTCTCCTCTCGTCTCCTCTCCTCCTCCTCTCTCCAGCTGTTTCCTCTGTCCATCCTGTCACTGTGGGGGAGCAGAGCCTTCAGCTGCTCATTCTCGTTTAATCATTATGAAGTTTCCATGTTGGTTCCTGTTTCACAGCTCGGTTCTTCCCTTTGCGGCGACTGGTGGAGGCACTGGCTTGGGTGGAGGCACTGGCTTGGGTGGAGGCACTGACTTGGGTGGAGGCACTGACTTGGGTGGAGGCACTGACTTGGGTGGAGGCACTGACTTGGAGCCAGGCCCTTAACGGTGCAGACCAGCAGTGTCTCGCCCAAGAACACACCAGTCTTCACCTGTCAGAACAAAAATCACACATCAACCTGTGGGTCATTGGATGTGACCGCTCAACCAACGATGTTTTTTATGTCACGAGCGGGATTCGAACCACCAACCTTCAGCTCAGTGGATGTGATACTCTACCATCTGTCGCCCAAATCCGCCGGAACATCCAGGACCTTGTTTTTTTTTTCGCTCGCTCAGAGTTTCAAAAAATGCATTTGTTTAATTAATTTGCACAGACAAAAGCTGCACTTCCTCCTGTATTCCTCCTCCTCCTCCTCCTCCTCCACCGCCGCCTGCTCCAGTTTAATCCAATAATCTCTTTTTCACAAAGGTTTGCTGGTGGCTGCAGTCTTTTTGTTTCTCTAATTGGTGAAACGCAAAGGGAAACGAGATATGAAGTGCCATAAGTCCTGGTTGAATTAACGACGTGTCACTGCAGTTCCATGTTCATTTCAGAGGAATTGTATTATGCAAAGTCGAGGAGGGAACGAGTTTATTTCAATTGTATTTCGTTTATTCTCTGTGGTTTACGACGAGGATTTTTGCAAACTATTAACGCAAGATTGACCTTTGTTTTACAGCTGCAGCTCGGGGCGACGGAGGCTGAGAAGGGAGCGCTTGATTCATGCACCCGGACAGCTCCAGATACATCTACTCTTCACAAAGACAACATGCTCCTCCTGAAAGCCCCGAGCGAAATAACACGAGGTGAGTCCATCAACGCGTCCTCAGAGGCTTATTTATAAAAAGGTTGGCGCCTGTGTAACTTTTCACCGTCACCGTGGAGACAAGAATATTCCACAGTTTGGCGTAATTGAATACACTGGTCCCTGGTTTATCGTGGAGGTATCAGCTTTATTTTTACAATTCCGTTTTGTGGCTGTAAAACCCCTCACCACACACTTTATACACTTTTCTCACACAGGCATTAACATTTTCTCACATTTCTCTCTTGTTTAAACACAAAGTTCAAACCTTCGTCGGTGCCTTTGTTGGTGCAGAACGTTTCATCGACATTGTGGGTTTTGTCGGGGAGAAAACTTGCAAACATACAGCACTTCAAAGTCACACTGATCCAACATTTATGTAAATTTGTCTGACACATTCTGTACTGTACAGGAGACACGGAGGAGACTGATGGACAATGGTCTACAGTCCCTCAGCCAATCAGGACGCAGAACACAATGGTCTACAGTCCCTCAGCCAATCAGGACGCAGAACACAATGGTCTACAGTCCCTCAGCCAATCAGGACGCAGAACACAATGGTCTACAGTCCCTCAGCAGTATCCCAGGTGTAAAAGTAAAAAGGCCCCTCGTCCCGGTTTAAAGTCTCGTTGCCACATTTCTGTATTTCGATTGCGTCCTCGGCTCACGGGACATGACACGGCACATCACGTGACCACTGTGAGGCGCTAGTGAGCCGTACAAACTGTCGGAGAAAAACAAACTAAACCTCTGTCTGGAAAAAGTAATTCAAATAAATGATCAGACCAGATGAACCTCATTAGATTATGTAGGGAGTATTATACCTGATGACGAAGACAAAGATAATGCAGTTCAGGGAGGAACCAGTGATGGGATTTTCGGCTCTTTTATGGGATCCAAAGAGCCGTTCAGAGGACTGGCTTCTGTCATGTTATTTATGACAGAAGCCAAAGTGAGAACTGATTTTATCTATAAACTAATCAAACGACCGAGCCTCAGTTGTGTTGAAAATGGATCAAACTGAGTCAAAGTTTTTCCCTTTTGGAATTATAAATATTCTAAATAAAACACTGCAGTAATAACAATAATAATTTATAAGTTATCATGATGCCAAATGTTTTTCGTGTCGTCTGCTCTGCTCTGTCCTGATTTTTGTGTCAGTTCAGCGTAAATCACTTTAAAAACTCGGACAAACTAGACGGAAAAAGATTCGGCTCTTTGAAAAAATGAGATCCGATTCCAACAGTTCGCAAAAGAGTCGACTCGATCACCAACGTCACTGAGGAACTTTTCTTTCTGATCAACTCGAGAACAAAATGTAGCTAAAACAAAGTGTATGATTTCTACTTTTGTGAAATACGATAATGTTTAGGAGAAGTTTCACAGCAGACGACCTTTGACCTGTGTTTGTCCTACATGTGTTTTTTTAAAGTTACTGTATAAACTTGTTCCGCCCCGGCTCGTGTGGGGACGGGGAGGATGGACCAAGATGGAAAAATGGTAAATTAAGAAGTAATTTAATGAACAGGGATGTTAAAAGAAACAAAAGGACTAAAACTATTGAAACTGGAACCTTGCAAGGGTAAAAACAAAAAAGTTAAGTGAAATAAAACACAAATTTCACAGTAAATGACCAAATCTGAACGAACAGTCAGTACTGGCGCCTGTGTCTTTTGGTCACTGCAGGTTAGTGACTCTTGAGACACTTGGACTGTCCACACTCAGGCCCCAGCAGGTGTCTCCGAGCTTCTTAAATGGAGGGAGGCGGCTGAAGGTGGGGTCCAGGATTGGCCAAACTGGGAAACAATCGTCCAATCACATCCGTGGACTCGCACAGCCAGGATTATGGGAAAAGTAGAAGATTCACAAGAAACATAATGTATAAAGACAAAAGGAACTTAAGGCCCAGGGCTGTAACAACTGTACGTTTTTTCATAGGAGCGACTTATATGTGAAATAATTTAAATATATAATGTCACATCTTGGTTTTTATCACACTGACGACTGCCAGAGGGCGCTCTTCACTTGGACCGGTATGACAGACATCCACTTCTGGAGTTGTTGGAGTTGTTCATTTTCGACACAGAGGATGAAGAATTCAGTGGATTTAGTGATTTTTGAACTGGGATCCAGAGTAAACTTGTTTTTTCTGCTGTAGATTGTGATTAACTGTTAATATCTTACGTTAACAAACCAGACATGAGTTCAGTTCTGTCTGTGCTTCATGGAGCTGAATAAATATAAATGTGACGTTAGCCGCTGTACTGATATTCAGCCTATTCTTCTTTTATTCTTATTATAACTTCCCCAAAAATGTTGTGTCTTATGTTTTTTTTCTTCATTATTCTGCATTTTTTGGCTGGTGCGACTTTTAGTCCAGAGCGACTTAGTCTGGAAAATATATTGCATGCAACTCAAAGACATTTAACATCTTGCGAGCTACAAATCTTTATTGGTGAATGGTCCATCGATTGTAAGAGTCGACACTTGTAAATATCTTGGGTTTTGGCTTTGATGAAAACATATTCTTTAAAACCATCTCAGTTATCTAACGGCTTAAAATCCAAATGCTCATTTTATTAGAGAAGCAAATACTGAGAACAGCACTGTATGAAATGTATCTGAGGGAGTATTCTGAAACCTGCCAGAACCTCACCTGTTAATCGTCGATACTGGAACATTTAATCCCAAATCACACGAGTCTGAGTCTAAGGACGAGCTGCACCAAAACTGAGACGGGAAAGAGGCTTTTCGCTGTTCTGCTTCACAAAAACAGAAAACACTCCAGGGAAAAGCAAAACTGGACATGTTGGTGACACAAACGCATTTTAATATTCAATTCATCTTTATTCCAACTCGTGTCCATTTTTAAAACGGACAAGGACGGTGACAATACAAACAGTAACATTTATGTTTTAAAAAGACGACCATACCAGTGTCTCCTGATCTTGGACTAATATTTATTTTATTATTTATTTTATTGTATATTTAATGATTTTTTATTGTATTTTTAAAATTATTTTTAATGATTTATTTTATTGTACATTTTATTATGTTTATTGTATATTTTTATTCTTATTTTTAATTTATTGCACATTTTATTTATAGTTTTTTATTGTATGTTTATTCTTATACAATAAAATAATTAAATAATTTTAAATTATAAGAATAAATAAAATATACAATAAAAAAATGTGCAATAAATTAATTAAAAATAAGAATTAAAATATACAATAATAAAAAAATAAAATATACAATAAAAATAAATATGAATTTTAATTATTTTATTTATATTGCACTGAATTATGTCTGAGTGACATTATTCCATTTTCTGACTTGTACAGCTGCAAATAAAACTCTACATTAAAGTTCTTAGTGCATCTTGTAATAACAAACTTTTATTCACACACCTGCTCCTGTTTTTAATGTTTTATATGGACTTCTTTACTTGCTTATCTTGTTTTTCTGCTTGTTTTGTATTTTAAACATTGCGCCCATACAAAAAAAGCCCAAGAAATCTCATGGTGTTGAATAAAGAGAAAGAAATAACCAAAACGTTACTGATTTGTGATCCTCCCCAGTATTTTATAATCAAAAGGTGTTTCTCTCTGCACCTCCTTCCCCCTCGTCCCTCACGCTGAGACAGGCCTCCACACGGGACAGTCCCGAGATAAGACGCATGAAGAAGAGAATTACATTAGCCAAACAAATCAATAGTGCAATGTAGCGTCCAAAAGGCTTTTACAGGAGACACAAAATCCCAAAGATAAACTCCTGAAGTGTGAAAGCTGTGGGCTGCTCTGGAGACTGTACCGAGCTGTGTTCTTCTCATATAAAACGTTAAATTACTCAAACACTAAACACAACTTACAGCTTGAGGCAGGTGTTGGAACAAGACGTAATTGTGACTCTGAAGAGATTTTAGTATTGGCAATTACAGGAGTGCTTTAACACCCTGTAGCCTTAGTATTTCATTAGTTTAATACTTTACACAATGGCCCTACATAACGATCATTTTGTTGAGGACTTTCAGAGGTAAACGCTGACTGAAACTTTACTTGTAAGCAGGATACTGATGGATTATACGCTGTCCGGGCAAAAAGAAAGTCACTACCTGGATTTAACTAAGGAAATAGGTCTGAAGCTATAGGTACGAGCCACGTCTAGGTTCAGCAACAGTCTGTGCTCGAAGAATGAGGTCAGCTGACACCTGAATATACTTTTTGGATTTGTTCTTCGCTGATGCTCGAGCAGATTCCAAGATGGCAATGCAGGATTCATCTGGCTCAAATTGTGAGAATGGTTCAGGAGCAGGAGAATCATTTTCACCAGAGTTCAGACCTTAACCCCACTGAGAATCTTTGGGATGTGCTGGAGAAGCTTTGGAAGTAAATCAAACAATGCCACAGCGAATGTGAGACGGAATCTAAAGTCGGAACAACCAAATATTAGAGGGTGTGACCTTTTTCTTTTGGTGGCGCCTTTTTTTTTGGCAAGGCAGTGTATGTTTCTCATAGAATGTTTATATAAATGGACATAGCTAACCTGCTAGCCGCACGTCCCAAATATGAACTGAGCATGGGTACGCTTCTGATTCCATCGACTCTGGCTCCGGTTCACTTTACGTTGAAAAACTGGCCCCTCTCTCTGTACCTGCTGCTGTCAGACTCGTCATTTTGGTCTTAAATGTTCGTATTAACCCTCTACATGATCCTGGTCGTCTTTCTCGATCGTTGCCATGAGTCTGTGGAATAGTTAAAGCCAAATGAGATTATGACATGCACAAGTTTTCAAAAGTTTGCACATGTGACGAAGAAATGGCGAATGTCAAAGCGAGTTTGCACCATGAGTGAATGTGAAAGAAGGAGGATTTGTGTATCTGAAAGTGACTGTGTGAATAAATTGGTGTGTGTGCCGTGTGTGAGCTGAATGTTTTTTTTTTTTTTTTTTTTAGAAATGGCGTATTTGAGGGGAGATGTGTTGTATTTTGGTGCATGTCTTTCATCCATCTACACCAAACTGTTCTTAACATCAGCCTGTCCAGGGACGACAGGTTGAAATTAGTATTTATACTATAACCTGGCACCAAACTGTACATCTTTTTTTTTTTTCAGTGTATAAATGTTTGAATAGGAAGCTTAATCATAGCATTGAACTTACGTCTTAAATGAAGACTGGGATAAGTTTTCTTCTTCCCACTCCTTTTTGAGCTTAAATAAGGATCAATTTGTGAAATGTACTTTATATCCGATACATGTGCTCGAAAAAACCCCAAAAAACAATGTAATGTGCGCTGTCCATGTCCAAATAAAAGCGTACCACACGACGACATACCATTTTATTCCACTATTGTGTCTGTAAATCAAGATATGAACATTAATAACAGACGAATCACTCGTCTTCTTTCCCTGAAGTCGCTCCAGTTAGCGTTAGCAACATGTTTGACTGATCTGCTCCCCGCTAAACCTGCAGGAAGAGGCGTTACCTTCACCAGCCTCGCTCCGGATTGGCTCGTTGGTTGCCATGATACTCGGCTCCAGATTAGCCGCTATAGATTAGCTTCATTTGACTGAAGCTGAACTCTACGGGCGACGTTCTTCTCACTCAGTCCACTTCTTTATATAGTGTGTGGATGGTAGAAAGCTCCAAAAAGCCCATTTTGCATAATACCCCCTCACAAACTCCTGAGCTGGAGCGTGCATTCCCATAGGTACATCGCAGAAGACCACTTAACTTGACACTTTCGCTGGAGCATCATCATCACAACAATACAAACTCCCAAAGAGAAATGGAGCGATGACTCACGGAGAGGTGAAGCTCCACAGAACAGGTCCAGTGCTACACATGACTCACGCCGCTGTGTACTCCGCTGCTGACCCGAGGTTAGACTGAACGCATCCACCATCTTTGTGTTTGAATCCTGTGCAAATGTGGAAAACATCAATATCATGAGAACAGACGGTCGCCGAAAGTATGAGGCATCTTCAGAGTTTTTGAACTGCAGTCAATATGAACTTTTGATCACATTTTAAAGAGAGGTACTTGGATTTATATGGTAAAAGCAGAACTGTGGGACGAAATAGACCTCTGCACACAGCCTGCATCTCATTATAAAGAATTCTACCGAGCGCAAAGCCACAAGAGAAACCCGTAAACACTGTTAGAAGATACATCGATGATTTAAGACCTACTCACGTATCAAAACTGGGACTAAACCTGGAATTAAAGCTCATTCTAACCATCTCCTGTAACTTCTATGGTCTTGCCTAAGCACACAATGTCATTTTTGTCACTGTCGCCTCATTTTGTATTGATTTTTCTTTTACCGTTTTATCTCAAACTGCTCGAATCACTTTTTTTCTTTCAGTGCATGTTTTTAAATGTTTGGCCCTTTCAGTTTGTTGATTCTACCAGCGCTCAAATCCTTGTAATGCGATCTGAATTCATGTTCATACAAAAGAACCAACAAACCCTGCGTTTCTAAGTTTCCTTCTCCGTGTTTGTTCCTTTTTATGTGATGTGTGAGTGTTTACCGGGCTCTGAAAAGATGAAAACCACTTAGTCCACTTCTTTATACAGTCTGTGGTTCTAAAGTAAAACCAGAACCAAACTGAGTGGACGTCAGGACTGAACCGGGGTCAGACTAGGACCAGCGACACTGACGGACCTCAGGAAGAGTTAAGTGTTTATTTTACGAAAAGGTGAATATGTACAAGCAAATGAAGGTAGATCCGACGATGAGCGGGGAGCCAGGGTCCAGGAGCGTAACGTGGAGCGCAGAGACGAAGACGAGGCAGACGATACCGGAGCAGGGAGCGGACTGCGAGCCAGGGTCCAATGACGTGGAGTGCAGAGACGAAGACGAGGCACACGATACCGGAGCAGGGAGGCAGGGTCAGGAGCAGAGCCAGGAGTGAGGGAGCTGGGACGGTCCAGGGAGCAAGATGTTGACACGTGGACGATCTGGCGGTGAATCGGGAGCAGGGTGTAGAACGTGGAGACAAACGAAGACAAACGATTTGCCCCCCGAGTGTAGAGTCCTGGCTCCACTTATCCACCGCAGTTGTGATTGATGTAGATGGATTCCAGGTGAACACGGGAGGAGCCAGGAACTCCGCCCAGCTCCAGGCTCAGACAGGTGAGGGAGGGAAAGAGCAGGAACAAACGGGGATCATGACATTTATCCATCCATTTTCTTCCACTTATCCGAGCCGGGTCTAAGCAGGAACTCCCAGACTTCCCTCACCCCAGACACATCCTCGATCTCCTCCGATGGGACCCCAAGTTGTTCCCAGGCCAGACGAGAGACATAGTCCCTCCTGCGTGTCCTGGGTCTTCCTCCCGGTGGGACATGCCCAGAAGACCTCCCTCGAGAGGCATCCAGGAGGAGGTCAGATAGTTTTTTGATAATTAGGCAGAGTTTTAATCATTTAGTCATCAATTTTTGTCTTTCTTTTTCAGTTTTTAAGGTAGCGATCGACTGATATGTTTGAGAATCCTGAGCAACCGATGCCTGATGAGTTCTGCTGATATTTTTGGACCAATATTTTGGGCTGATTTTGATTATTTCCCCCAATATGTCATTTAAACTCACTACAACCTCCCTCCGAAGCCTTTTTCTAACCTCAAACCTATAAGAGAGCTGCGAGGTCATGTTACGTGCAGGTATCTCTTTGTATTTAAGTGTTAATATAAAGCTTCGTGTGGATTTTTAAGGCAGCAGATCGACCAAAACAAAATATCTGGAGATTATGTTGGAGATTTAAGACCAATAGCCCATCCGCTGAGAAGTCCAAATATGGTCCAGTCAATATCTGGTTCTTCAGGGCTTTCTCCAGTGTTCTTAATCGTCTCGATCACTCACTGGCTGCTGTCTGTTCCTCGTATCCGTTGGCGACATGCTTCTCGTTTCCTCGTTTTCTTTCTGAACCCAGTCACAGACTCCACATCATCATCTCTTCATCATAATTACCCGTGTGGTTTACTGTAAATGAGATCAACCTGGACTTTACTTTCTCTTTATCCTGTTGTTTCTGTTTCTTCTGTCAGCCGCTGGAATAATGAGGATTTGTTTTGCTTCTGTGAAAACTGCACCCTTATTTTTGAGAAGCAGGACCGAGCGCTCGCATCCAGAAATTGGCCTGTGTTTGCATTATTTCATACTCTTTTAGAAATCAAAAGTTTTGTGGAGGCAGAAGAGTCGACAGGAAGAGGACAAAGGGTCTGTAACTCCGGGTCTAAGGTTCTTAAGGGCCCAGAATGGCACAGTCTTCTGATGAATTTATATTTAGATGGAGGCTCGTGTGAGGTTTCTTGCCCTGAGCCCCCAAATTTCTATTGATATGTTTAAATCAGGGATGTCCAAACTACGGCCCAGGGGCCAAACACCGCCCTCAGATCAATTTTGGTGGCCCTCATGCTTCTTCCTAAACTGGCCCGATTGAAGGAAGTACTTTTTACTACAAACTGAAGAGATTCTACGTCTATAACCTGAATAACATCACATTACATTGTGACACAGACCTAAAAATCATCTTCCAAGTCGTATTAAAGCTACAATGTCTCTGTCAAACCTGTGTTAAAGGCGCCGTTTGACTCCCTGTGGCTCTACGCTTCAAATATGTTTCAGTATGTGGCCCTCTGTGAAAAAAGTTTGGACACCGCTGGATTAAATCATAGACTGTACATATAAATGGACATAGCTAACACGCTAACAAACAGGAAGTGATCATGGGCGCACTTCCAGCTCCATCGACTATGGCTCCAATTCACTTTCTATTGAAAAACTGTCTCCTCTCTGTCCCTGCTGCTGTCAGACTCGTCGTTTTGGTCTTAAATGTTCGTATTAACCCTCTACATGATCCTGGAGTTTTTATTTCACTGTTGTGTCTGAACATATGAACATTAATAAGAGACAAATCAGGCACTTTCTTTCCTCGAGGTCACTCCCGCTAGCGTTAGCAACAGCTTTGATTGACAGTGTTGCTAAGCAGGAAGCGCCGTTACCTCCAACATCCTCGCTCCTGATTGGCTCTTTGGTTGCTATGATACTCGCAAATATAGAAATGATTAATAGTATGAAAAAATAGTCTTTGTACGACATGTATCTGCTCTTGTACTTTCTTTTACATCCAGTGCTCTGTGATATTTTTAGGCTCGTTTATTCAAGGTTTTATATAGAACAGATTGGGTCATAAAAACTCCAAATCGTTTGTGAGTAGAGGCACTTTATCAAAAAAAAAAAGCTTTAATATGCATTTCAACTGTAAAACACATAAGTGGCTATTAACATTCCCATTCAGAGAGTATTTCAAATCAGATGAATACTTGAACTTCAGCTGACCTCACAAATAAATGAGTATTCTTCCCACATAGATCAAAATCACATCTGCAGACTCGTTTTTAAAGGTTTTTATTCCGCGTCTCCGTCGTGTGGCTGTGACTGTTGACAGCGCCGAGCGTAAAGTGCATTTAACACCGTTTTCCAGCTGGCGTTTGGTTGGCGAGCCGTGTGCCTAATCTGCCACGGCTCCTGCCACTCTTCATTTATAAGAAGCTTGTAGGTCTCAGCAGTTTTGTATGTCAACACTTTAATTCTTCCGCCTTGGGTCAACTCTCTCTGCCTCGCTCTCTCCAACTAAACCAACATAATCCAAAAGCAGAGACGTTTGCGGCTGCACTCGAAAGACTTATGTAATTACCCACAATTCTTTTGCTTCCTTTCCTCTCCCTGTTGCCGTCTGTCTCAAGGGGGCTCCTCTGTTAGCAAAATGAACAATTAATTTGAGGTCAGAGCTGAGGGGCGTTTTGAAATGAAAAGTGTCTCTCTCGGATTATTCTCGCTAAAATAAAACAGCTTAAATTTTTTATACGGAGCAAATTTTGTGAATGAACCTTTCCAGAGGTTTTAAACATGTTATAGGTGTTTCTACTCACCGATAGTTGCCCCTGGAGTGATTTATGTTTGACTAATCTTTAATCGACTATTTTCAAGACGCCATTTTGCCAATTTACCCCGTTTTCACCTTCCACTGTGATGTCCGCTCTTCCTTCTCCAGTTTTATTTTCTAAATCATTGATACTCGTAGGATTCGGCAGCGTCGTATCGTCATTTTGGTACAAATGAAAAAACTGCTGCTCTAGGTGTGAGGTGCTCTGTCCATAGGGGGCGCCAACAGTCGTTTTAGATGATTACTGTGATTTAAAATGTGTAAATTATAACAAAATGATCCACAGAGATGAGAACTATAGAGACATTAGTGACATTAGCATCCGACGTGGAGTCAGGAGGGTTTATGTCATGCGCAGGGGCGTCGACAGCGAGGGGGACAAAGGGGTCTGTTGGGCCGGGTCCCGAGTCTTAGGGGGCCCAAAACTGGACCTTCTTCCTATTCATTCATCAAGCTCAAAACATGTAAAAGCAGCTGTGTGACTGGAAATCTTATCTTGAATCATGTAATGTCTGCAGACGGTTGTGTTACTCAGCGTCTGCTCGTCTTCGGGTGGAGCAGGAGATTAAGTCGGACCAAACAGGACAAGCACATGACAGATCCTGGTTTTTGCCTGATGTTCTGTTGAGGGAGACAACTAAAATGAAATATCTTGGGCGTATCATCACTGCGGACACGGCAGATGATGATGATGATGATATTTATAGACGATGCAGGATGTTGTGTCTCGAGCTCATCCTCTTATGTCCAACTTTAGTTCACGTTTTGAAGATGTAAAGTTGATGTTTAAATCATATTGTTCTCCACTGTACACTGTCCACCTCTGGACAAAAAAAGCCCGTCTCCAGAGGCTGCAGGTGGATCATAACGACGCTTTACGATGGACTAGAGCGACTGAGATGTTTGTCACTGCACGACTGAACTCTCTGCTGTACTAAGAACTTTAATGCACAGTTTTATTCGCAGCTAAATGAAATAATGTCACTCACAAACATAACAGTCCCGTCCGCTTCAGTCCCAGATGTGAGACTCTGGTGTGGCTCTTTTTAAAGCGTAAATGTTACTGTTTGTATTGTCACAAAAATGAACCATGAGTCGAGAAAAAAGATGAACTGAATATGAGAAGGGGCCCATGTGAGGCTTTTTTTGACCTGGGCCCCGACATTTCTATCTCCAGGCCTGGTCATGTTACTAACAAAACTCTTTTTTTGTTTAAACTTTTTACTCCACGTTCTTGTATCGACGTGTAAATGGTTAAAGGCCATTACCAGCGCTGCCTCTGTTTTACATAGTGCACCCAAAAAGCTTTAAATCTACACGTATTTGGAGGGCCTTTGGGTGCTCTCCTCTATCAATTATCGCCCTTGTCTTCACTGTTCCCTTTTTAAAAAGTGTGGCACTACATACCCAGAGCTACATCTCCTGATTTAATTAGAGCAGTGGTAATGGCGCAGGCATGATCTGAATTCTATTAACCTCTGCAGAGACGGAGATGCCAGCCCGACCCTGATGAAATATTTACAGGTGAGGTTTGTGAGCTCAGGAGGGGAGCGCTCCGATCAGGAGAGGAAGCAGGAGGAACATCCCAGGAACATGCGGTGGGGTGCTAATCGCCTCCTGAATAATACAAATGGAGGAGACATTTACAGTATGCAAACACAAGGAGGCGGACCAGACGGTGAGAAGGATAAATCTTTGGAAATATGTGTTTTTGAGTGGATTTTTAGGTCTAATTTTGAACTATAGGCAGTAGTTTGAGGTCTACTATTTGCAGATCAGATCTTTTTAGCTTCATCATGCAGAAAACATTGTCTATTTGATAAAACATGTACTATTTTAGCTTTAGCGTCACAACATAAAGCTATTACACTGGTCCCTCATTTATCCCGGGGGTTAAGCTCTAAAAATAACCCGCAATCGGCGAAATCCGTGAAGTCTCAGCTTTATTTTTTACATTATTCTCTCTGTTTCTTGTCTGTAAAACCCCTCACCACACACTTTATACACTTTTCTCACACAGGCATTAACATTTTCGTTTTCATTAACACTTACTGCCTAATAAAAAGATATTTGAAAGAACGAACCTGCAAGTCCCAGCTTTCCAAACAGGAAGTATCATGTGCGTACCTCCGGCTTCTTCGATTTTGGCTCCAGTTCACTTTCTATTGAAAAAACTGTCCCCCCCCTCTCTCTGTACCTGCTGTTGTCAGACTCATTTTGGTCTTAAATGTTCGTATTAACCCTCTACATGATCCTGGGGTTTTTATTCACTATTGTGTCTGTAAATCAACATATGAACATTAATAACAGACACATCAGGTCCTTCTTTCCCCGAGGTCGCGCCTGTTAGCGTTAGCAACAGGTTTGAATGCTCATGTGACTGTGGGTGACGTCACACTCACTCACTCCTCGTCTTTACTCTTCGGTTGGTGCAGCTGCAGAAGTTGACGCTGGTTCAGTGTCAAATCGAAGAGTCATGTCTGTCTTCGTGAGCAGCTTCCATACAGTGAATTTTTGTTATAAAATTTGCAGTAGAGGAAGGATCTCTCCCCGAAGCTCCAAATTAAGGGTTGCATGAGGAGCGTTGTTCGCTCTCTGAGGAGGCCTGGGACGGCGTCGGTTCCTGCATAGAACATCTCTTGCCAAAGGCGCTGACATGGCACGACGCTTGTTAACAAAGTGCAAATGTTATATTCACACTTCCTCTACGTTCAGAAACACCGACTGTGTAAAAGTACGGCAGGTTCTTTTGTGTTTGTTTTGTTTGATCAATGCTATTCGGGCTTTAAACGCTTTGAGCTTTTCATTTCCTCATCTGAGCTCCGCCAAAGTCAACTTATCTGGCGGCTGCACGAATCTGCCGTCACACAAGGTGAAATCTCGATGCGTTGACAGTTCTTGAGACAAAGATAATGGGTTTGGAGCTCAAAGGGGAAAATGAAAAATACAGAGATAAGTACTGGAGTAGTTTAATTAAAAATGGCTTTTTGGTTGGAGCAGATGGAGCCTTGGCTTAAATGAGGAGACGATTTTGAACAAGGTCAGTGTGAAGCAAAGCATTCGTCTGAAAAATCTCATTAAAGACTCATTGTTATTTGAGGAAAGCGTCTCTTAAGACCAAAAGACGAGTGATGCTGAGCTGGCGTGTTGTGTAATGTGGAGAATTGGATGAAATACCAGAAGTGCAGTGGAAGTCTGTTCATTCATAACATAAATACGATCAGTGACATAACACATCGCAGCCCCCGACCCCTCGCTCACTCGTCGTCAGAGCGTCGTTCACAGGGAGATTCAGACACACGGCTCACCACTTTCTACTGATGTGACTCTGGGTGAAAAAGTCTAAACTCTGATAAAACTTGGTCAGATTGGACTGGCACGAGTCTTTATGGAATAATAATAATCAGACATGTTTTTGTGAAGCTGGATCTCACGTAAACGGGCTACATTTGAACATTTTTGGTCTGAAATGTGGAAATTCTCACTTTTTTAACACCTCGAGCTAAGGTAAACGGCTAACGCTAGCACCTTTACACAGAAACAATTTATTTCTTCATAATCAGGATCCACAGTGAGATAAACCAGAGCTTCTATCTGCTTCTTTCAGTCGTGTCGTGTCCAGTTAAAAACCTGTTTCCACTATTGTTTCTCTGACTTTTGCAATGCATTGTGGGATATATTGACCTGTTTAGTGACCACCAGTGTCCACTACTTTTCAACATGCCTCGTGCAAAATTTTAACTGCACCAACTGGACATTCAGACACCAGTAAAAATGGCGTGACCCCTAAATATCGCCCCCTGTAGGGAACAGTGTGAACATTCAGACTCAGCCAAACTCCTCCATTGTTCACGAAGCTTTTCTGCCTCATTTGCATAATCCTCTTCTCCTCACACATCAGCTCACTCACCTGTCTTATACTGACTGCCCAGTTGTTCTTCTATCGAGCCAAAACCATCTCGCTGCCAGAAAGTGTCTCGTAAAAGTATTATTGGAATCAAAACAAATCAGCTGCATGTGTCAGACTCTGTCCAGTCCAGAGAGGCATGAAAAACAATAAAAAACAACAAGATGTGACCGTCCCAGAGCTGTTCATCGTCGTGTTCTTCTCACAAGTTCAAAACTGAAGGGAGCAAAGACTGAATAAAGAAGTGAGAGAGACATGACCTCAGCTTCAGCCCCAAATGAAGCTCGAGGCTCCAGCAGGAAGAAGACCATTTGTTCTTTCAATGTAAAGTGGAGTCAAAACAGGACTAAACCTAAACGAGGACTAAACCGGGACTAAACAAGGACTAAACCGGGACTAAACAAGGACTAAACCAGGACTAAACAGGGACTAAACAAGGACTAAACCGGGACTAAACAAGGACTAAACCAGGACTAAACCGGGACTAAACCGGGACTAAACCGGGACTAAACAAGGACTAAACAAGGACTAAACAGGGACTAAACAGGGACTAAACAGGGACTAAACAGGGACTAAACCAGGACTAAACCGGGACTAAACCGGGACTAAACCGGGACTAAACAAGGACTAAACAAGGACTAAACAAGGACTAAACGAGAACTAAACGAGAACTAAACCGGGACTAAACGAGAACTAAACCGGGACTAAACAAGAACTAAACCGGGACTAAACCAGGACTAATCAAGGACTAAACCAGGACTAAACAAGGACTAAACCAGGACTAAACCAGGACTAAACTAGGACTAAACAAGGACTAAACGGGGACTAAACAAGAACTAAACCGGGACTGAACCAGGACTAAACCAGGACTAAACAAGGACTAAACAAGGACTAAACCAGGACTAATCAAGGACTAAACCAGGACTAAACAAGGACTAAACAAGGACTAAACCGGACTAAACCGGGACTAAACCGGGACTAAACCGGGACTAAACCGGGACTAAACCGGGACTAAACCGGGACTAAACCGGGACTAAACCGGGACTAAACCGGGACTAAACCGGGACTAAACCGGGACTAAACCGGGACTAAACAGGGACTAAACCGGGACTAAAGAAGGACTAAAGAAGGACTAAAGAAGGACTAAAGAAGGACTAAAGAAGGACTAAACCAGGACTAAACCAGGACTAAACCAGGACTAAACCAGGACTAAACCAGGACTAAACCAGGACTAAAGAAGGACTAATCCTAAAGGGACTATACCGGGACTATACCGGGACTAATCCGGGACTAATCCGGGACTAAACTAGGACTAAACCAGGACTAAACCAGGACTAAACCAGGACTAAACCAGGACTAGGACTAAACATGTTGAATCATGAGTGTTTGAGTTTTGTTCAGTTTAAACCTGGAACATTCTTCCTGAAGATGTGAGACAGACTCGACTTTGACGATGTTTAAATCCAGGATCCAGACGGTTCTGTTCATCTACATGTGACTAAAGGTCTGATCCATCGCAAAAGATTCAAGAGTCAAGATGTTTCTCTGCTCTTCCAAGTTTCTTCTTCAGTTCTGGTCAGATTCCTGCTAGACTCTGCAGTCTGTAAAAAAAAAGGGTGTTAGCTTCAGTGTCGTTAGCTTCAGTGTCATTCGCTTCAGTGTCGTTAGCTTCAGTGTCGTTAGCTCAGTGTCGTTAGCTCCAGTGTCGTTAGCTCCAGTGTCGTTAGCTTCAGTGTCGTTAGCTTCAGTGTCGTTAGCTCCTCCCTTCAGACAGATATAAGTGTCCAGCAGAAATCTGACCAGAACTGAGCTCATTTTCTCTCCTCTGCCTCTGGACGTGATCCTCTGCAGAACCAGCCCAAACCGTCTCATTTTGATTTTACATTTTTGTCAGTTTGTCAGTTTGACTCTTCACAAACTTAACTGCGTCTAAGTGGTGTCTGCTGAGTGACCTCCTGAGCAGCTCGTCTTCTTCTGCTAACGTGAGGCATTTGACAGTTATCTACGCAGAATATACGCTCCCGAGTGCGGTATCCGTCTCCTCGGGTAGTTTCGCCGCAGACTCACAGATGTGGAGGGGCCGTATCGAGCCGAGGTTAAAGAACAGAGAAGGAAACTGTTCTAAACGTCCCACTTTACGCCATTAGCAGAAAACAGCTGTCAGCTCTGAAACACGCTGGCACATCCTCGTCCTCCAGCTGCTGTTTTTATCGTCTCAGACTCATTTTTGACACAGTTTGGCTCCAAGTTTGTTCATTACGGCCATTATGTGTCTATGATGTGTTGCTTTATAAATGCACTTGTGAGTTATGTAAAGGACTTGAGTTAAATAATAGTGTCACGTTAGCGTCGTGACTTTGGCGTGGAGCAGTTTGGAGACACGTTCAGCCTGGGAGCCCTCGATTCCAAACGTCCCAGGACACTTTTGGGTCTAACAAAACAAAGACAAACGATACGACAACCTGAAGATGAACCGGGACTAGTTTAGTGCTTATGCTAGCTTTAGCTTTAGCTTTAGCTTTAGCCTCGTTGCACAGCGCCACATATTTGGAATACTAAATGTCTTTTTGTGATTCGCTGAGATTGGCCCCGCCCCTGGAACCGGAGCCGTACTCGGAGCCGTACAACTCAGCTTTACCTCATTTACTCCATCAGCTGAATGTCTCTCCCTGCTCTTCACCTCCAGGTTTTGCTTCGAATCTCATGAACATAATCGATACAAACCACTGAATTATTTGTTCGTTTTTTGTCTCATCTTTGAAAAATATCACTCAACTTGTTCGTTCGTGTTCACCTGTGTCTCTCTGTCCATCTAATGACCGCCTCTCTCTCTCTCTCTCTCTCTCCCTCTCTTCTTCCTTTTCTGTACTGACCCCTCTCCCCCTGTCACCTCTTCTCGTCTCTCTTTCTCTCTAATGACCCCCACATCCTGTTGCCTCTCTCCCACCTCCATCTTCCTCCCACTAATCCCTCCTTCCCCCTCTTCCTCTCCCTCTCTCTCTCTAATGACCTCCTCTTCCTCTGCTGCCTCTGTCCAACCTCCATCTCTCTCCCCCCTTCCTGCCTCCCTCCCTCTAATGGCCCCCCGTCTTCCTCTGTCAAACCTACTCCTCTTTCCCCCTCTCTCTAATATCCTCTCTCCTCCTCTCTTCCTTCGTCCCACCTCTCTCTACCCCTCCCTCCCCCTCACTCTGTCCCTCTCCTCTCCTCCTCTCTCTATCCCTCTCCCCTAACCTCTCTTCCTCTGTACCACCTCCCTCTCCCACTCTTTATCCCCCCTCTCTTCCTCTCCTCCTCTCTTCCTCTCCTCTCTTCCTCTCCTCCTCTCTTCCTCCCTCCTCTCTTCCTCTCTCCCTCCCACTCTTCCTCTCCTCTCCTCTCTTCCTCTCCTCCTATCTTCCTCTCTTCCTGTCTTCCTCTCCTCCTGTCTTCCTCTCCTCATCTCTTCCTCTCCTCCTCTCTTTCTCTCCTCTCCTCCTGCCTTCCTCTCCTCTCCTCTCTTGCTCTCCTCCTCTCATCCTCTCCTCTCCTCCTCTCTTCCTCTCCTCTCCTCTCTTTCTCTTCTCTCATCCTCTCTTCCTCTCCTCCTCTCTTCCTCTCCTCTCTTCCTCTCCTCTCCTCTCTTCCTCTCCTCTCCTCTCTTCCTCCTCTCTTCCTCTCTTCCTCCTTTCCTCCTCTCTTCCTCTCCTCTCTTCCTCCTCTCCTCTCCTCTTCTCCTCCTCTCTTCCTCTCCTCCTCTCTTCCTCCCCTCTCTTCCTCCCCTCTCTTCCTCTCCTCTCTTCCTCTCCTCCTCTCGTCCTCTCTTCTTCTCTTCCTCTCTTCCTCCTCTCCTCCTCTCGTCCTCTCGTCCTCTCTTCCTCCTCTCTTCCTCTCCTCTCCTCTCCTCTCCTCCTCTCTTCCTCTCTTCCTCTCCTCTTCTCTTCTCTCTCTTCCTCTTTTCCTCCTCTCTTTCTCCACCTGCTCAGCTGCTGTCGTCTAATTGACAGTGACTGGATGTTGTCACCAGCGAGTTTTCACTAATGAACAAACCGCTGTTAGTCCTGAACCAGGAGGAGGAGGAGGAGGAGGAGGAGGGGGGCCGACATCATGACCACCCCACCCCCCGTCCCCTCCCCCTCCTCCCAGAGCTCCAGCCAACAGCCGACCCTTTCATCCCTCCGGTCTCCAGCCAATAAACGAGTGAATAATGCAGCAGCTTCTGACAGAGCGGCCGGTCGTGTCAGAGCGATGTCATTAAAGGGACGGGGCTCGTTAAAGGGAGGTGCCACTTAAGGTGTCAGTGCTTACATGCAACGAGGAGGCGGACTAAAGGACTACGGCCAAAATGAGCCCGTTTCAAAACCAAATACAGAGAAATGATGGACAAGAACAAGAGAATATCCCACCAGAGAGATTCAGAGACAGTTAAAAGGTCTGTCATGATGTGTTTGTGAGTCACTCAAGTCACTCAAAACACAAAGAACCACACACACATTCACACACACATTCACACACCAGAGCACACAGACACTGGGGGTGACCTGGGTTAAGTGCCTTGCCCAAGGACACGACGACAGTGTTCATCTGTGACAGCTGGAATCACACCGCCAACCTGTGGGTCAATGGATCTGACGCTCGACCAGTGATGTTTGTGTGGAGACAGATTGTTTATATAAATGGACATAGCTAACATGCTAGCCGTCGTGTTCCAAACAGGAAGTGAGCATGGGCACGTCCAGCTCCATCGACTCCATCGGCTCCAATTCACTTTCTATTGAAAAGCTGTGTCCCCTCTCTCTGTACCTGCTGCTGTCAGACTCGTCATTTTTGGTCTTCAATGTTTGTATTAACTCACTCTGCATGATCCTAGGTTCTTTTTTTTTTTTTTTTTTTTTTAGTTATTCAAAACAAAATTTTTCTTTTGTTTATGATTTTTTTTTTTTGTGTTTTATTTTCTTTTTTTTTTTTTTTTTTTTTGGTTATTTTGAGTTTATTTTAGTTTTATTTTGGGTTTTTTTTCAGTAATTTTGAGGGTTTTTTTGTTTTTTGTTCACCTTGAAATTTTTTTTGTTCGTTTTTGGGTTTTTTTGAGGGTTTTTTTTGTTCTTGACTTTACTTTTTTTTTGTTATTTTGAGTTTGTTTTTTATTTTTTGAGTTATTTTGCGTTGTTTTTTATTATTTATTTATCTTTTTTAAATTTTAGTTTTTTTCATGAACTGTGTCTCTCTCTGTACCTGCTGCTGTCAGACTCGTCATTTTGGTCTTAAATGTTCGTATTGACCCTCTACATGATCCTGTGGTTTTTATTTGAACATTAATAACAGACAAATCAGGTCCTTCTTTCCCCGACGTCGCTTCTGTTAGCGTTAGCAACAGGTTTGATTGACAGCGTTGCTAAGCGGCCGCAGAGTGGAGCGTAAGTTTTAAACCACCAATCTTCAGATCAGTGAACGCCTAAATGTTTATATTTGTTTTACCTGGACACAAACGGATTCAAATGGAAAAAAAAATACCGTCAAGTAGAAAAAGTCTTGTCTTCCACATAGATCTGTTTGGACGACTGAAGTTTGATGTTTCTCCTCACGAGCCACAGAAGTTTCAGTAAAACTCTTCTTAACAGCAGGCAGAACTCACATCAACAGATCCTTAAACTTGTGACCAAACACTTACAAAAGCCACTTAAAAATCTGCAGATATAAGCGAACATCTGGCTCGGCTCAGAGACGCGAGTGAAGAAGACGTTCTGCTGAAAGAGAGTATAATGAGGCTGTGAGCTGCGCCGAGCTCGTGGCAGAACGGAGCCGAGTTAAACTGGGCTGAAGGTAAAACACGTTCCTCTGGAGGACTGGCCGACCTCGCCGACAGCAGCCCTCTGAATAACAACACGCAGCATGTGGAAAGTTATCTCATTAAACTGAGATTTGAAACGACAAATCTGCAGTGGGTTTAACAACGGTTTTAAATGCAAACGGCGTCCGAGAGTCGTCTTCTTCTTCTAGACAATGGATACAAGGATCTACAGTTTAATAAGAACTGGATAAGACACTCCAGGGCGAGATCGACTAGTGGCCGCTTCAGGTACTGCAGCTTCCAGGAGCTTGGGCCCAAAAAGAATTCTCCCATAAAGCCAAGGACTGTGCAAAAAAAGTGGACGAAGTGAGTGTGACGTCACCCACGGCGTTCAGCTCCAACTGAAGCTCATCGAGGCTGGCAGATAAAGCGGCTAATTTGGAGTATCATAGCAACCAAAGAGCCAATCCGGAGCGAGACCGGCACCGCTGGTTTAGCAGGGAGCGTGTCCTTAGCAAAAGAACGAAAGAAGACGCCTGATTTGTCTGTTAATTAATGTTCATATCTTGATTTACAGACACAAAAGTGAAATAAAAACCCCAGGATCATGTAGAGGGTTAACCTCCTTAGGACCTGGCGTTTTTTGGTTGTCTAGGTTCTCTACAAGGTCCTGGTGAGGTCATTAAACTGTCACTTAAAGACGTCAGAAGAGAACAACACATCATAGTTTAGATTCAAGACGGACTTTGTTAACTCTGTAGCGTCGGATGCTGTCGTTGCCGATAAACTCGCGGTTGTGGACTTTTCATGTAAATTCAAACGGCGTCTCAAAGCAGAGGCACGAGGCTCTTTAAATATGTGACTGTCATTATGTAATGTGCTTACGGCGCCCTCGAAGACGACCAATCAGAGCGCAGGAGCCGTAAAATAGAGGCAGTATATTCTGATACTTCCTTTAACATGATTTTTAGGGCTAAAAAAAAAGAAGTTGTTTCAGGCACTTAATATTTTTCTGCAAATCTTTATTCAAATGTGAAAAGTAGAATGAATGTAGTCGTATGTGAACAGCATTTTTCTCAAAGTATGAAGATTATTTTTAATTTTTTTTTACAGTCATCAGTCTCTAATCAGCCCAAATAACAAAGAGACATTTCTAAATCCATGAAAAAGCTCAGGTCTAATATGAACATTTAAGACCAAAGTGACGAGTCTGACAGCAGCAGTTACAAAGAAAAGGGACAGTTTTTCAATAGAAAGTAAAATGGAGCCAGAAATGCGCTCACGATCACTTACTATGTGTAACGCAGCGGCTAGCAGGTTAGCTACATCCATTTATTTATACAGTCTATCCATAGAGCACACGTGTTCTGACGGGGCATCCAGCTTTCACAAAGGCTGGTATCATGGAAATTCTTCAATTTTGGATTTTAAAAAATGTTAAACCCTCAGAGCGTCTAAAAGTTAGCTTTCTAAGATTTGACCTAGCCGCGCTGTGAGTCTGCGCTAGCTCCTCTCTAGCAGCTATCGCTCTGATTCTGACGTCACATGGTGGGAGGAGCTAGCCTGTATCGAGGAAGTGATGCAAAAGAGAAAACGAGCCAATGAGGAGAAACGAGACGACGCCATCTTGGATTCACCTTTATTTCAGAGCAGAAGCAGCAGATTCAGACACATGGGGCGAACGGAGCTGGTTATTTTCTCGTTAGACGGTTTCATTGCTATTTTTTTACCATAAAAAGAAAAGTCGTATTGTAAAACTTCACCGTGAGTCTGTCCCAGGGCAGATGTGGCTACAGTAGCGTCTTACCCCGAGTGACCGATGCATATTACTGTCATTTGTGCAAAGCTGACACAAAACATATTCGATCTGATCGTGTTGAAAGTAAAGCGTTGGTGTGTGTGAGGGGTCCGCCACCTGCCTGTCTCCATGGAGATGTTGGCGGTTAGTCTGGAATCTTCCGCAGTATGGCATTAAACGTGTTACCAAAGTGTTTTATTGCTCAAAACTCACCTTGAACATCGTGCAGAGAGCAGGGTCGCCTTTCTACAAACCTGATCTGTAACTTTTCCTGGACTTGTTTCCATAGAGACAAGCGATTAGACCCACTATTAGAAAAGTTACGCAGTGCTTCTTTAAAGATTCTATATTATGCAAAATGGACTCTTGTAGATTTAAGTCGTGTTCTAATGCTGTTACCTCCACAAAAACAGACCTGAAGTTGTGTTTTGTTCACTTTATTATTGTCTGTCACATTTCCAAAGCTCAAAAAGCTCTGTTCCACCTTGTGATGTCATGAAGTGGTGGTTTTCAACAGTTTTAACAGCTCCTTTTACATTTAGTTTAGTAGATATTGGCAATTCCTGGGCAGAAATCGTCATCCAAATTAGTCTAGTGAAGGTGTATGAAGCACAGTGGAGCACTTCCTGTATTACCACACGATGACATCACAAGGTGGAACAGAGCATTTTGAGCTTTGGAGATGTAGAGAAACACAACTCCAGGTATGTTCTGAAGAGGTAACGGCATCAGAGCATGATTTAAATCTCATGAGAGTCCATTTTGTGTAATATTGGACCTTTAAACTATTATTCTGTATCACCACATGATGACATCACAAGGTGGAACGGAATGTTTTCAGTTTGAGGGAAGAACTCAGCCTAAATATGCAGGGTTTGTGTGTTAAACATGTGTGAATGAAACAAAACACAACTCCAGGTCTGTTTGTGACGAGAAAACGACATTAGAAATGAGCAATTATGGGCCCTTTAAGGCAAAAAATCAAATTAAATTATACAACAATTCGATGAAACAGAATTTAAACACCTCAATTCTTCCCTTTTCTTCAAACTTTTCATTCTAAACTTTCCCAAAACATCTTCCAAATCAAACTCCCAAACCCGTGACCTCTCCCGCCCTCGTCATAATCTCACAAATGCCAAATGACTGTGAGATGAGTAAATGTGGCCGTGATATTTCCCATCATGCTTTGTGTTTCCTCTGGGGACTTCTGGGGCCGTGAAAGCTGTCATTTTAATCACCTGTTAGATTTGTGTCCTCGGTTCCTCCTCGGTGCCAAAACATAACAATGTGCTCCCATTACGCGGCGCTCCATCAAATCGTCGGGATACAAGGGGAGTACCGCCTCCACCGCCGCCGCCGCCACCGCCGCTATCACGTCTGTACGCTAGCTCTGATGGAAGCCTCATAACACAGGGCTAGACTTGCCGATAAATCAGTTCCTAAATGTCAATATGGCCTTTGGAAGCTCATATTTATAGCCCAGTTACGTCACCAGGAGCGCTCTTACTCAGTCGCTCGGCCCGGTCGGGGTTCGCTTTGTGTCGTCGAGCTTTGTGTTTATGCATTTCAGTCAAATCTGTCAAAAGGGAAACACGATGATTCGTCCAACAGCGAGCGTCTAAATAAATACATACTTTTCTCAACCTGTAATGTGGTTTTCAGTGTTTCTTTCTGGATTCTCGTTGTAGAAACCGGTGGCAGCGCTTTTCAACGCCGTAATGGTTTATCTGAGTCAAAGGATGGAAGCAGCATGCTAACTCAACGTGTCATTTTTGTAGCTACATGCTAATTACAGGGCACGGTGTTCAGGGGAATGTCAAACAGTGTTTTTGTCCAGTTGACAGAATTCGGTTTGTGTGAAGATGAGTGTCGTCGACCACGGTAAATAAAGTACAATTACGACTGGCAGCATCAGAAAGACGGTTCTTATTTGAGCCTCGGGTGGGAATAAAACACAAACGGCAAACAAACATATTGAAATTTTAAAGCAGAATCAGTGTAGCTGATTTAGAATTCACCCAAAAAGTTGTCAAACAAAACAAAATTCGACAAAATGTATTTAGAAATGCAAAATAAAGGAACGCTCCTAGTAACTATATTGTTATCTTAAATTTGCTGTATTTAAATCAATCGAAGCCGTGCTAATACACACGAGGTGCTAAGGAGTTAACAAAAAAGACGCTAAGTGTTATTTAGCAACATGAATACGACCGCTAATCAGAAAAATAATACCCCGATATGTGCAAAAACAACTCGTCGAGGTAGACCTTTCGGAATGAGAAAAAGGTATGTTTTAATCCAGAAACCTGAGCACGCCACAACGAGGAGCGAAGGAGGAGACAGGGAAGCGACCTCTGTAACCCCGCAACTTAAAGGCAGATGACACCGCAGCGAATAAAAGGATTAGGAAGTGCGGGCTACGCTGACAACCGCCAAACGCCAAATCACGATGTCACGATGTCCGGTTCGTCTGTGTTCAGTCTTTGTGATTTTCATTATCACAGTTTTTGTCTGTTTTTAACCCGTGAAATGTCTGTTGTCTTGCCCAAGGACACAGTGACAGCATTCATCTGTGATTTTTACATTGAGAGCGAGATTGGAACCGCCAACCTTCAGACGAGTGGACAAACGCTCTACCAACTGAGCCACTGCATTGTTCTAAAGTTTTTCACTCACCTTGTACATTCAGAGCATCTAATTATTCACTGCGAGGAGTTTATAAGCTCTTTTTACATGGTTTTTCAATAGAAAGTGAATTGGAGCCAGAGTCGATGGAGCTGGACGTGCACCAATGCTCACTTCCTTTTTAGAACGCGGCGGCTAGCAGGTTAGCTACGTCCATTTACATATAGTGTCTATATCTGCGACGCAGTGACCTTGCGACCCTGCTGGTCGGTCTAACACGCCTCATGTGCTTCTGTCTCGTATCTGCTGCTAAAATAAAGCTACACAAGTTTTTTCAGTGGGATCTGGAGTTTCTGGGTCAAACTGTTTGTACATTCACAGCGGCTTTGACCTTTCCACGGCTCGCGCTATAGGCCAGCCCCCGAGTTGCTGACACTCGGAGTTCAGATATTAACTAGAGCCCGAGGCCGGGTTACGTGTCCCGAATATCGTCAAGTAAATTACAACCTTAATGTACTTTTCACAGCTGTGTGTCGTTATATACACGTCCAACACGGAGCGGGACGCCATTTTAAAGCCCATTGTCTGCCGCTGGTGAAGAGTTTAATGACGGGGGTTGATAGGGCTTTTCATGGAGGTGAGAGCGGCTGTTAATGTGCACGAGGAAGCGAGCAGATGGGTTTTATTCACACAGACGGCCCTGATTCGAGGAGTGACGAAGGTTAAAACGGGTCAGATATGGGTCACGTGTGGGTGACAGTGTGAGCTCGGTTTATTTTTACACGTGTGATGTGATGAGGAGCAGTCAAAAGTTTGGACGCGCTCTCTCATTCAGTTTATTTATTTATTCAGTTTATTTATTTATTTTACTACTTTCTACATTTTATATACAGAGAGAACACATCAGATATATGGAAGATACATGGAATTATGCATCAAAATAAAACTAAAATAAATAAATATTTTTTGACAAAGTAAAGGGCAGATACATTGAGGATTTGAATATAAAATAATAATAATTAAAAATATTAGTCGAGTTATTTAGCTTTTTTCTTTTCTACATAAATCCATATATCTTATTTCATATATTTGATGTCTTCTGTTTCTGTGTGTGTGTGTGTGTGGGGGAAAAAAGCTGTATAAAAATGTGACCATTTAAGTCAAACCTCCAAAAGATGTACAACATGTTAAAGTTCATCTGACGAACAAGACATACTCTTCATCATACGTTCAGTCCAATATCACGTCCAGGAGTGAATATTTCTAACAAATTTACGGTTGTATCATTGTTGTTTTATAGAGATGATGGTTTTACAAAAAAAAAAAATGAGGCAAAGCAGGGATGAAATATAAAATACTGAAAATAAGTAAATAAATACAATAAATAAAAATAGCAATATCAATAAAAGTGATAATACAAAATAAAAAAAAATATATATACATATATATTATAAAAAACTAATTAAAATATATATAATACAAAACAATAAAATAAAAATACATATTTATATATTACACAAAAATAAATGACAATATATATTATACAAAAACTAAATACAAATAAAAAAAAATATTAAAAATAAAATAAAAATATATATTGTACAAAAAATGTAATTAATTAAAAAAAAAAAAAAAAAAGTAAATGTAGGTAAAATTGGTCAATGTTCCCTTCATTGAGACGTGTTTGCCGTCCCCAGATTAATTAAAACATTGAGTCCAGGTCTCGAAAAACTGCTGTGTGGTTCTCTTTAAAGTGTGTATATATATATACATTTTTTTTTTTTAATTCAGAAGACACATAATGTCTCTTATCCACCCTAAGTAGGTGGAGAGGACATTTCTCCCAGTGAGTAAAGTAAAAGTCATAACCTCTTGTGTGCTGCTTGATACAGAGCCATCGAAGGGCAGAAATCCTAAATATATCACTTAAAGCGTTAGGGCAAAATCTTTGAGTTTGCTTCAGTGGATTTTGTCTGTAACTGAATAAATGTCAGGGTAATAACTGTGGAACATTCTTTAAGCACTGTCTCCATAGAAACGGGCCTTTGGTGGTGAAATCTGAGTCATACAAACACAGACATCCCCTTTAATTGGCCGTACATGTTCTACATTTTCAGCGACGCCAAAATGCTGAATTCTAATCTGAACATGTGGCGGGGCATCTGGTGTAAACATGTGTCATTTGCTCAATCAAGAAGTCCCGTTTTTTTTTAATATCGCGATGCAGGAGGACTCCAAATCCACTCAGACCCAGGGGCAGCAGACAGACGCGGGCCCAGATGGGTGTGCCGGAGGCGGGGAGTGGGACGGACGCAGCCCCGGCGACTCCTGGAGCAGATTCATCACGAGGATGTGAGCGAAATACAAACTGCCCCGAACGACGGAGTGACACACGTCTTTATATCTGCCTCCGTTTGTGCATCGATCTAAAAATACAAGGCCAAAGTGATTAAACCGGAATCACTGCACATGACTCAGATTATACTTCAAACCAGATTAAATTTAAAACAAGATTATATTTAAAACCAGATTATATTTAAAATGAGATTATATTTAAAATGAGATTATATGAGATTATAACTCTGACTGTAGAGACACAAGTGGAGTCAGATTATGAGGCGACAGAGACGAGAAGAACAGAGTAATCTGAGGAAGATCAGGAGAAAAAGTGGTACTACTACTACTACTATCACTATTA